>QJNZ01000671.1:0-52792 GCA_004155055.1 Monosporascus sp. CRB-8-3
CGCGCCCCCCCCCCCGGGGCCTAGCAGTGGACCGCCAAGAGTCTTTCCGATTACCTCTGAAGCTGGCCCCGACGCTACGGTAAGCTCTCAGAGAAACCCTGAGCTAGCAGCTTCTCCGCAGGTTATGGGTGATAGTTCTTCGACACAACCGAACTAACCACAGAGAGACTTAGGAAACTAGGCTAGCCAATTGCAGTGACTAATTTAGAGGTGTGTAATTAGAGGGCTACAGGCTCTCAACCTCCATCCGAACCCCAAAGGAGCGAAAGGGTGGTAGTAGGTGAAAATACCGCATTAACATACCCAGCGAAAGTGAACATTTAAAAACCAAAGTTCTTATCAATTGTGTCATGGGCCTTCAAGGTACCCAGAGTAACAGGCCTTCGATAACCATCGCAACGATGCGCCATATCAGGGGCACGGTTACAGCGGAGAGGGGGCTCCCGCGGCTCTTCTGTTCGCAAAACGATCAGCATATTGCTGTATTGACACGGGCTGCTAACAGGACACCTTACGGCACGCTGGCCGACACCGTACGACTGACATTAACAAGGGGGCTGTTCTAGGTCACCTATATAAGTAGGGGCTAACTGTCAGATATAGGGGACATCAGTTGTATTATTGTATTCGGCTAGTTACGAGTGTTTCTTGTACGCGTGCAAATTTAGTATGGCTTATTAACGGAATATATATCTGCCGATTAAAGGGAGCCTTTCCGTATATGGGGTATGTTTAATACCCCCTGCTAGTTAATATACTCCTTTAACGTCTTAAAGCATTTATGGCGTTAATCGTTATATATTATTATTTTTTACCGTTATAGTTTTTTATTTAACCTTTTTTCCGGCGATTAAATCCTTTTAATTATTTAATTTTTTTATTAAAATTATTTGCAGGTTATTTTTTTACCGTTCGAAAATTTCCGTAATATTTATTAGTTTTAATTATTTTTTAAAATGTTTAAACGGTTTACGTAATAAAGTTTTAGTTAATTTCTTAGTTAGTATATCGTTTAGAAGCGTATAATTTATTTTAATTAAGTTGTTTTTACGCGTTTTCGGAAATAATAATTATATATATTTACGTACCGTAAGTTCGTTTGTAATAAGGTAATATCGGTATTAATAAGCCGTATAATTTATTAATTATCGTATTATATATTTAGTAATTTAGTATTTAAAGTAATTTTGAACTTTTTTAACTAATTAAAAATTAAATAATTCTTTTTTATAATTTACGTAAAAAATAATAATTTCGTTTCGATTATAAAAATAATTATTATATATTACTTATTTGTCCGTTATTTTTTAATTTTTTTAAAAAGTTTTATAACGTAAGTATATAAACTTTTTTAATTTATTATGTTATCCGTAAAAAAGGCGTTATTTAAAGTATTTAATAAATTTTCGATTTTAAAATAGAATGTTAACGTTTTAATTTCGATTAGGTTTAACATAATTCGATTAATAATTTTATAATATATAACGTACTATATAAGCGAGTCGCTTACATAAGTAAGTCGCTCGTTTTTTACCCCATTTTAACTACGCAACTTTAATCGTTTATTTTTTAACATTAATAACATAGAACGGCTTATAAAAAAAACAAGGATAAACTTAGCCGTTTAGGTTAAAAAAAAAACCCGAAACTTGATTATAAACGGCTTTATATAATATATAACGTTCCCGAATCTACCTTAAAAAACCGATATAACGGTAAAACTTGCCGAACTGATATTATCCCTAATTCGCGAAGATTAATACCGACCGAAAAAAAATCGATTATCGAACGAATCCTTAATTTAAATACGCGAACGTTTCCTATCCGGCTTTAGCATGTTAAAGATATAACGAATTTACTGCTTACTTAACGCGTTGCAATACGTATCGGGACCAACTAGGCGTTTAACTTTATTAAACAGTAAAAAAAACTTAAAATACGTTTAAATCGAAAGATAAATTACTAAAAGGTTTTATGCGAAAATTTAAAGGTATTTCGTAAATAATTTACGTTTATTCGGGTTATAATCGCAAAATACGGTATCGTAAAAAAGGATATTTACAACTTCAACGAAATAAAGTTTTTAATAAATTTTCTTATAATAACAAACATAATAATTATAAATACCGAAAAACGTAAAAAACCTAAATAAACGTAATAAGGGAATAGGGAATAATTTATAGTAATATAAGCCGTTAATTTTTAAAACTGGGCCTTACCCTTATTTATTATTCTTACCGGGAAAAACCATTTTTTTCGCTAATTCGCTAATAACCTATTCCTACCTAACTAAAAGATTGCCGTAAGCGAAAACGGCTAAACGATAAATAAACTGGGTTTAAAATAAATTAAGTATTTCGATAAACATATTAAAACGCGTATTAAAAGTTCGAAACGTCTTTTTATTCTTAACGGTTACGAAAGCCATTATTTAATCGAATTCGAAAATTATTACAAAATTAATAACATTATTACATTTTATATACTTACTTATTTTTTTCATTAACTTTAACCTTTCGATATATTTTATTTTTCCGTATTAAAACGTATTTATTCGTTATATATCGAAAGTCTTATACGACGTTACGTTATTTATATTGCTAAGGAAAATTTTATCGCCGGCTTTTACGATACGTTTAAAGCTGCTATAACGACCAACAATATTAAATCCGGATTCGTAAAAACGGGATTTGTTTTATTTAATCCTAATTGTATCTTTTCCGAATTAAAAATTTTAATTATACTTATACCAACCGTTTCTTTATTTACCTTTATTAATTCCGTTATTTCTTTATTTACGAAAACTTTTAAAAATATTATTAAAATAACTTAACGGGGACGTTATTTATAAAAGAAGATCAGAAATTATTAGGGTAGCTCGCCGACAAAGATAATTAAATCGGTTAATTTTTTAATAAGAAATAACTTACTGCTTTTGCATAAAATTACTTTCTTAGAAAAAAAAAACGGCTACTTTAATAAAACGAATTACGTCCTTAATAAACGTCGGAAAATTAAAAATATACGTTTTTAAGAAAAAGGAACGTTTACTATAAGGAAAGTAAAAGTTCTTATAGTTAAAAAGGAGGGTAGTAATAAGTAATTACAGCTAATAAAGGCTAAAGGTAATTGTCGTAAAAGGGTTTAAATAAAAAAACGGAAATATAACGTTTACGGTAAGCCCGGATATAATACGTATATTTGTAAGGAAGTTATAAAAACGTCTGGCGATAAGGAATCTAAGTAATTTGAATTGATTTATTACGTTATAGTTAATTTATTTAACTTCGTTATTACAAAGTGCTGAAAAACGAGCGATTCGTTTATATAAGCGACTTGCTTGTATAGTACGTTATCGTTAAAGTTTAGATTAAAACGTGTAAATTGGGATATAATAAAAAATATATCGAGTTATATATTAACCGTTAGGTAAAAAATAAAATCGATTTTTTTAATATTTTTTAATAAAATTTAAATAAGTTAAATAAAGATTTAATAATAATTTAACGTTAATTATTGGTATTTTTAAAAGATTATTTGATTTTTTTAGCTACTAAGTTAATTAGTTTATTTATAAAGTTAAATTTGAATTATTAGATTTTTTTTATTAAGTTTATTTTTAATTATTTCGATGCTGACAAATTATTATAAGTTTTTATATTTATTAAATTAACTAATCGATAAGATTTTAATTTCCTTTACGATATATTATTACTATATTATTTAGAAAAAAGAAAGTTAATATTTTTTAATAAATAAAATAATAAAGTATATAAGGAATGGTGTTAAATTTTAGTTTTTTAAATGTCTTCGTAAACTTTTTTTATTATAATAACGGCGATTTTCTTAAGTTATATAAAGCCTTTTTAATTAAGGAAGTTATTTTATATTAAAGGTATTTTAATTGTATTTTTATATATATTTCGTAAGATAAGTTAACGTTAACGAAAACGTTAATAACGTTATATTATTTAAGTTTTAAGTTAAATTGAACCGCCGTATCGATTAACATTTTAACCGATTTTTTAATTAAGGTAATTATGTATATATTATTATAAATATTTTAAAGTTATTAATTACTTCGTATGATATAATAGGTGTTATAATTTTAGAATTAGTTATATTTATTAATTTTAGAAATATATATTTATATATTTATATATAGTTTAAAAATTATTTCTTTTTCATAAAATAATTACCTAAATCTTTGTTAAAATCGTTTTTTTTATAATTATATAAATAAATAATTCGGTTTTACGAAATACTTTTTTTAACGGATATATATTTAGGTTTTTATAATTTTACGGCAGTAATAGTAAATTATATTTATATATTTGATTTCATAACTGAAATAATCTTTTATATTTTAAAATATTATTATTTTTCCTATAAAGATAACATATATTTCGAGTAATTAACGTTTTTAAATTTCCGTAATATACCGGCCGGTTATTATACGTATTTATATAAAAACTTGAACGTTTTATATTAAATATGGCTTTTTATATTTTATATTCGTTTCGGATAATATTTTTTTTAATACGGAATATATAAAGGGCTTACGTTTATTACTTATATAATATTTTCGTTTTTTATCGTTATTTTTTTCTTCCGATAACGTAATAATTATAATAATTACTAAGGTAAATGCTGATAATAATAATAGTTTAAAAAATGAAAAAAGTTCGAATAAGTAGTTATATAAAGATAATTTATTCTTTGCTAATTAGTTTATTTTATTTTTTTCTGTACGTTTCTTACGTTAATATTTTTTTTAAAAAAAATATTTCTTTTATTTAGCCCGGAATTAAATTATTCCGTTTAAGGTTTTATTTTATATATATATGTATTAAATAATTATTCATTTAATTAGATATTTTTATTTGTCGAAATAAATTTTATAAATTCTTTTATAACGTATAAAATATTATTGTTTTCATTAAACTATTTGTTTCGAATAATGATATCTTTATTAATTAACTAGATTTAAATGTCGTAAATATTAGTAAATTAATAACGGAATAAAAAGTTTATTTATATTTTTTCATAACGGCAATTATAATAATATAAGTTATATAACTATATATTTATAAATAAGTTTATTAAGATTTTAAATTTTATATTATAACGTCGTATTTATGCGTTAAGTAAATCAAATAAATTTCGTATAAATTTTACTAAAATACTACGTATGTAAAAATACGGTTATATAAATATATTACCGTTTTAAAAACGTATACAATTAAAATTAAAGGTAAATTAACGTTATTCTATATTATAATTATGCTTTTTAATTATATTTTTTAAACGTTTTATACACTCGTTATAAGCTTAGATATAAAATATTAAAGGTTTAAATCTGATATTAAAGAAAGGCAAATATAATATATTTCGATTTCCTTAAAAGAAATGTAACCGTGGAACTAAATTAAACAAATAGATAGATTATACTATCGATTGCTAAGTTTTATCAAACCCTAACCTTTTTATAAATTACCCAGTTATGCCTTTATTAACGACCATTTTTAACGGAATTCTGAACGGTTTTCGTAATCCGGAGCAGCCGGATAAATTATTGTTTATAATTTTTTTTATCGATTTAAAAGTTATATTTCGACGTTTTTAAACTTGTTATTGTCATTTTCCAGTTTCATTAATATTTTCTTTATAAGCCGGATTTTTTTAGTATAAATTCATATAAAAATTAATTATTTCTGCTATTTTAAATTAAATTATATCCGAAAATTAAAAATAAAACCTGATTTTTTTGGAAAAGGTTATGAATATCGACAAAGGTATCGATATATTTTATTCGGCCGATTATTTTATTTAAGTCGGGTAATTTAATCGAAATCGTTTCCGTCGAGATTCCGGAAATACGGAATATTAGGACTTTATATTCGAACTTAGCCGGTATGTTTTAATTATTTTAATTTTGTAAAGGTTTAAGAAACTTAAAAATTAATCGAGGTTAAAAAAAGTAGCTATCGTAAAATTAACAAAAGGTTGCAAAATAACTATTTTATACTGATTGAAAGTTTACTATAAAAAGTTTAATATCTTTTAAGTTATTATTTAAAATTCCCCTTATTAAATTAATTAAAAGGTATAAAGTTTATTAAGGTCGAAACTTGTCGGTATTATGTAATAGTTGGTTTCGGGATAAGCTTTTTTGCGACCGAGGTATAATTTATCGTTACCGTAAAAACTATTAATAGTTACCGTATTCGAAAATATTAGATAAATTATTTATCGTATTAATTATTAGTATAATTATTTTATATCTTTACCTCAGCTTAGATAATATGGCTTGAACCTAATAACCTTGTATAATATATTTCGAACTTAATAATTTTTTAAAATCTCGTTATCGTATTCGATTACCTATAAAAAAAACTTTACTTTAAATTTTTAGGATGTTTATAAAATATTTAAATATTATAATCAATATATTTTGTTGTCGATTTTTAAAATAGGTATCCTAAATAAAACCTAAGTACCTATCGATAACGAATATAACGTATTTATATTTTTCCGGGTTTTTTTCGAAATTTATAAAGTTAATAACAATTTTTTAATTTACTTAGAAAGTTCCTTTTTCAAGTTAGTCACGTATTTGTTTTTTTAATTTTCGCCTTATTATATACCTGGTATTCGATTATTATATAAACCTTTAAACGGATTTTTAATATAAATTATAATTAAGCGAATATTTCGAGGATTAAATAATTTAACTTTATATGTTATAAAATACCGTTATCGGTTCGTAATAATTTCGTTATTTATAAATTATAAACGTTATATATATAATCATCGTATTAATACTTTCTATAACGAATTTACCGAACTTATTTATTAATGTAATAATTACATGATTATATTTATTTCGAATAAATTTATTAATTTTTCAACTATTTTATTAATACCCCTGTTTTCGGAATTACCGGAAAAATATTAAATTAAACGTAAAGTTTTCGTAATAAGTTACGTCGTATAAATTTAACACTTTTAAACCGTTAAGACTTTAATGTAATACGTTTATATTTTCGTACTTTTTAATCGGTACGAAGTTATTTTTAACATATTTTCAGTCGTTTTAAATCGTTATTATATAGTTTAGGAATTTAGTAATATAGTTAAAAATATATATCGTAAATCCTAAATTTAAAACAAACGAATTTTTTAATAAGTAAAATGTAGCGTAAACTGTATTACGTTAATTAGAAATTAAAAAGTACGCTAGAATTCGTTTTATTTTTTTCAAAGTTAATTTACTTTTTAAGTAATTATTTTTTTATTTTTTTCAAAGTTAATTTACTTTTTAAGTAATTATTTTTTTATATTTTTCGATAAATGGTTAATTATTTCCTTTAAAAATTAATCGGAGAATATTCGGGTTTAAACGTATGTTATTATTTTATTCTTAAAGCGGAAGTTTGTCGGAATTCTATTAAAAAATACGTAATAATATAAGGAAAACTTATTAAAAAAGCTTAAATATATTTTATAACGGGTTTTTTATATAACGTGCCGGATAAGATTACGGGATAAATAAGCTTACGGGATGGTTTTTAGCATTTCGCGATAACAAACTTAATTTAATTAACTATAATATATTAAATTAATTCAAATTAATCGGATTTTTCATCGCCAAACGTTTTTATAATTTCCTTACAAATACGTACATTATATCCGGGTTTTCCGCAGATATTATATTTCTGTTCCTTCGTTTAAACCTTTTTATAACGATTACCTTTAGCTTCTTTTAACTGTAATTGCTTATTACCACCTTTTTTCTTAGTTATAAAAGCTTTTACCTTTTTTACAGTAAGTATTCCTCCTTTTTAAAAACGTACGTTTTTGGTTTTATAACGTTTATTTAAGATATAGTTCGTTTCGTGTAATTAAGTAATTTTTTTTCGAAAAAAAGCAATTTCGTACAAAAGTAACAAGTTACTTTTTGTTAAAAGATTCGCCGATTTAACGATTTTTGTTAGCGAGCTACCCTAGTAATTTTTAATTTTTCTTTATAAATAACGTCCTTATTTTGTTATTTTTTTAATATTTTTAGGGGTTTTCGTAAACGGGGAACGAATAAAACCGGCGGAGGTTAACGGGGAGACGGTTGGCGTAAATATAACTGGAAAAATTTCGAATTCGGAAAAAATATTATTAAAATCGAATAAAACGAAACCAGTTTTTGCGAATCCGGATTTAATATTATCGGTCGTTATAATAACTTTAAACGCGTTACGAAAACCGGCGATAAAATTTTCCTTAATAATATAAATAACGTAACGTTATATAAAACCTTTGATATATAACGAATAAACGCATTTTAATACGGAAAAACAAAATACGTTAAAAGGTTAAAACCGATAAAAAAAATAAGTAAATATATAAAGTATAATAATATCGTTAACTTTATAATAATTTTCGAATTCGATTAAATAATAGTTTTCGTAACCGTCGAAGATAAAAAGACGTTTTGAACTTTTAATACGCGTTCGAATATATTTATCGAAATATTTAATTTATTTTAAATTTAGTTTATTTGTTATTTAACCGTTTTCGCTTATAATAATCCTTTAGTCGGGTAAAAATAGGTTATCGGCGAACTAACAAAAAAAATAATTCTTTCCGGTAAAGATAATAAATAAAAGCAAGGCCCAGTTTTAAAAGTTAACAGTTTATATTATTATAAATTATTCCCGATTTTTTTGTTAAGTTTATTTAGGTTTTCTACGTTTTTTAACATTAATAATAATTATACCGGCTACCATAAAAAGCTTTATTAAAAATCCTATTTCGTCGAAATTATAAATATCTTTTTTTACGATACTGTATTTTGCAATTATAACCCGAATAAGCTTAAATTATTTACGAAATACCTTTGGATTTTCGTATAAAACTTTTTAATAATTTATTTTTCGATTTAAACGTATTTCGAATTTTTGTTACCGTTTAATAAAATTAAATATTTATTTAATTTTAACACGTTCCGTAACGCGTTCCGCAAATAATAAATTCGCCATATTTTTAATATATTAATGCCGGATAAAAAACGTTCGCATATTTAGATTAAGGATTTAGTCGATAATCGATTATTTTTCGGTCGGCGTTAATTTTTGTAAATTAAAAATAATATCGGTTTTAAAAGATTTACTAATATATCGTACGTACAAAGTAAAATAGGCGATTTTATAAATAAAATTAAATATTGCATAACTAAATATCGGGTCTCATTTTTTAACCTAAATGGCTAAATTTATTTTTGCTTTTTTTATAAGCCGTTTTATATTATTGGTATTAAAAAATAGTTAATTAAAATTAGGTAATTAGAATATATCAAAAACCATCCCGTAAGCTTATCCATCCCGTGAGCTTATCCGGGACGTTATCTATTTTCTAACGTTTTCGTTTATTATTATATTTGTCCGAATAAAAGCTTTTGCGATTGTTTCGTTTTAATTTACGTTTTAAGTTTTTTTTTAAGTTGCAAGATTATTTTTAATATTTTTTTTTAATTAAGATTGTTTTAATTAAAAAGGTTTGCGGATATTCCGTAAAAGGTTAGAAATATTATTTTACTATTTTTCGATATAGGTTATAAATAAGTTATAATTTAATATTTTAAAAAGTTAGTTATGATTTTTTAATAATTAATTATACCGTTATTAAGTTTAGATTTTTACATTATTTAAAATATAATTATTTAAGTTTTTATAATAGGAGTTAGTGCTATATATAGTTCTTTTCTTTATACGATTATCGTTTTCGTTTTTAATATATTATATCGGTATTTTTAAGTTATAATCTTTTACTATTTTACGATTTATTTGTTTAATTTCCTTATCGATTTCGAAGTTTGTTTTAATTTTTTGGGTATTTTAATTAGGTATTAAATAAAAGCATGCTACCGTATATTTTGTCGGATTTAATTAATTTGGCGTATTATTTTAATAAGTTCTTTTTAAAAAGAAGTTTGTTTTTTTATATTATTAAAAATATTAATTTCTAACTATGTTTTACAAAGTTGTTATTATTTTTCGGAAACTATTATATTTGTAATTTTTGTAAGTATATACCGTAAAGTTTTAATTATAAGCTTATTTCTTTTCGGTTATTATTTTAGGGGTATTCGTAAGGAAATTAATATAATCGATTTTTTCGATAATTTTTTCGTAGGATATAAGTATGCTTAAAAAGCCGTTTAAAGTATTATTTCGTATTATATAATAGATTCGTTTTTTTAAATTTAAAGTTATAATAGGTTTTATTAGTTTAACGAGTTACGCAAGTAATTAATTAAAATTAATATAATCCTATATATTAAAAACGTATCCTTTAACTTGAAATTTACTTTTAAAGCGGTTTTAGTTTTTAAATCCGTTATAAATGACGGAAAACGTTAATAATACCGTTATTATGATAATTAATAAAATATATAGATCATTATTATTAATATATAACTTATATCTTTTTAATAATAATTAATTAATTAATAATAATATGAATTATACGAATAAGAATTTTAATTATTAAATATAGGGGATATTAGTTATATTGTTATATTCCGTTAACCGCAAGTGCTTTTTATACGTATGGAAATTTAATATACCTTATTAACGGAATATATATTTTCCGATTAATAAGAGCCTTTTCGTATATAAGGTGCGTTTAGCGCCTTTTTCTAGCTGATATTAATATGTCAGATCTAGTTAAGGCGATTAAATAGTTAAATCTTTATTTAATTAATAACCTAGTAGAGGTTGATTTATATATTACGCGTATAGGTTTTTTTAAGTTATAACTGTTTTTATATATATTTAAAAAGGTTTCGTTACTTTTACTTTTTATTTTAAACCTTTTAAAGATAAATTTAACAATTCTTTTAGCCGTATATACTCTATTATACAATGTTATAATTTAATAAGTATAAGCCCGGACCGATTTATTAATCTATATTTTAATATATTATAGGCAGATATAATGATTTATTATTAAAACGTTAAAAGTATTAAAAGAGCTTTAATTTGTAACCCTAGGATTGTAAAGATAAAAAAGTTAAAAGCTATATCTAACTGCTCCCGCCCTAGTTAAAAATAAGTAACTTAAAACTAAGATATACAGAACTACAGCCTAAAGAATATAACATAATTACCTGCATAGTAACATCTTTTAATTCCGTCTTTTAGCAAAATTAACATCCTGATTTACTTATTTTATATTGCATTCGAGGTACCGCTCGTTCCGGTACGGAAAGCTTGGAACGGCAGGCTCGGCGTAAAGGCGCTTTAAAGCAAAAAATTTACGACGGCTCGGTTTTAAAGAAAAAAACTTAGAAACTCCCTTAATCGCATCGGTTTAAAAGAAAAGCGTTTGCATACGTAATGGGCGTTGTCGATTAAAAGCAAGAGGGCTCGTCGACGCGGTAACATCCGAGAGGATTCGAGAGATTCGAAAGAGAAATCACCGAGAAAGAACTATAAAGAGGACCAGAAAGGACTAGAAAGAACCTGAAAGAGAGCCAAGATGGCAACTGGAAAAGCAACAACGTCTGGAAAAGACGTAGGTCAACCGGAAAGCTTTGACATGGAATAACTGATAAAGGTATTCGCCACGCTGTCGAACGAGAAGAAAAAGGATACGCACCTGGATTAGAAGGACTTTAAATTCAAGCTTAACGAGGAAAATCGGTTACGAAGTAATGATAACTGGGAAATATGGAAAACGGCTGTCTAGGTAGCCCTAATAGCGATTGGATGGTTGCCAACGTCAAGGAAACCCCCATGACAGTCGTTACCGGACTTACGAAGGTCGAATAAAAGAAATGCTTCGTCAGTACCCAACCATAACGGCAAATCAGGTATATGACGACTTTGTCGCCGAATTTCGAGGGAAGGAAAAGGATTCGAAAAAAGGAAGTGGCAACAGCCATAACGGGAGTTATAACGCGAAGCAGAACCGAAGGAACAAGCCCTTATAGAACAAGGAAGGCCAGCTACTTTGCTTTATCTATAGTAAATACGGACATATAGCAAAGGATTGCCCGAAAAAACAAAAGCATAATACAAAATGCGAAACTAGCTATATCCTAAAAGGGTTAGAGAATTTGTACGGGACGGATAAAAAAATCTTTTAATGGTTTTTAAGGCGACGGCAAGGTTTAAATAGCTTTATAGTAACCTTAAGGCCGTAAGGGCGTGTCGGCGGACATGGTAATTTATTGTTAAAGCGTTAAAAAAATTAAAAGGGATTTAATTTATATTCTTAGGATTATAAGGATAAAGAAGTTAAAGGCTATATCTAGCTGCTCCCGTATAACGGCTAGGCTAGTTAACTAACTATTAAACCAAGTCGTACGGTTTATATTAACAGTTGTATTACGAGATTTTAAGTAACGAAGGTAACTTAATTACGTCTAGTAATATTAAAGGTATCTTAAGTAATTAAGTTATATTATGCAAGGTAAAGTGCCATTGTGGTATCTAGCTATATACATACAAGCTGATCCGTTTACTATATACATGTACACAAATGGTTCTGCACAAACGCGACCGGGGAGCACCCCCCTAAAAACCGTCCCTTCTTGGCCAAGGGCCGGAAAAACGCAATGCGGGTTATGTGACATACGGCAACTGACGATAAGATACACCCGATTGATTGATTGGTTCCTAACGCCCCCAATCGTAACTGGTCCCACCAGCCACCCCTCAATTGTCGCCGACACGGTGGCGGAGCCGAAGCCCCATGGTTTAGCTCCTTTAGGCTGGCGTCACCTAAAGGAACGGTGGCCCAAGCTGGATTTGAACTAACTGTCTTTTGCGCCTAATTGCAACAGGGTGCCCAAGCCTGTCGCAATTGAAAAAGACACCCAGGCTCGCAACCACTAAGCCATTAGGCCTTAAGTTATATTATAAACTAGTATTATTTAACTGTAAAATAATAAACGTATATATTTTTCCTAACTTATTAACTTACTTTTCGTAAACCGGTAATTTAGTTTATTAACTTATTTTTCGTAAGCCGGTAATTTAATTACGTAATCTAACTTACTTAGGCCTTGTTTCGGTTTATTAAGACCGTTTCCGAAACCTTTTTTTTTGTTAGGTTGTAATACGATTTCCTTTTTTTAAGATCTTTAAATTTAAGAATTTTTTTTTCTGTAAATTTATATTTTATTATGTTAAGTTGTATTATTAAGGGTTGTTCGCGTAAAACAAAGTAACGTTATGTTTTAATTAATTTAATTAATTAAAAAGGTTTTAAAACGATCCTGTATTTTTTCTGTTTTTTAAGAGATTTAATTGTTAAATAATAACGGGAATTTCCCGTTATAAAAAATACGTTCGTTGCGGTCGTTTTTATAATGGTACTGGTATCCCCGTAACGATGGTTAATTGTTACGTTACCGAGGTTCGTTATTTGAAAAAAAAAAGCTTGCCGTAGAATAAGTTTTTATTAACTTTTTATTTCGCCTTTTTCGTATATAAAAATAATGTTATTAATATTAGGCTTAAGGTGCGAAATTTATAAATCGTATTTTGCAGTCCTTAGATAAGCAGGACGAATTTAACCGTCGAGAGTCGGAATTAGTAGTAGCCGTTTAGGCCTTTGGTAGGGTTAACGTTATTAACTGGAATATTATTAATTAAGGTTTCCTTTTTATAAATAACGTAAATTAAAACCCGCTTATTACCGGTTCTGCCGTTATTAGTAAAAGTTTTTTAATAAACGTTAGGCGTTAATAAAGTTTTTGGCGGGTTTTTAAGTATTTTCGAAATTTAAATAATTTTTTTATTTAATTAGATACTGGGTAAATCCTTTTTTTTTTTCGCATTATCGACAATTTTTTCTATCTTATAAACTGATATATCTTTTTTTACCTCCTTTTCGTATCTAATGTTAACTTTAATGGTATCCGTTATTAATTCGAATAAGGAAATATAAAATATTAAATAGATTTTAACTTTAAGTGGTAATCCTAATTTATAATTATTTTTTAAGATTTTTTTAATGATTTTGTATAATTTAAGATATTTAAAATTAAGTTTTTAATTTAGGCGTTTAATTTTAATATTTTTGGTAATTAAATAAATTATGTTCCCTTTCGAGAAAATTAATTTTTTTAATTTTTTTTTATTATAATATTTATTTATCTATTCACGTACGAATTAAAGTTCCGTTTTTATTTCTTGGTATAATCGTTTAAGTTATTTTAAGGTAAAAATTGTTTTAATATTAATTAATTTTTCCTTTCGTATTTCCCTGTAAATTTCTGGTATAAAACCAAAATTAACAGTTATTACAATTATTTTAGTACTATCGTAATAACTGGTATCATATACTAATTATATAATAGGTAGCTTTTTAACCTAGTTATTCTATTTATAGTTAATATAATATCGTAAATATATTTTCAATATATAATTAGTTTTTATTTATTTATTTATTTATTTATTTATTTATTTAAGGTTTAAAAACGCTTAATAATTTATAATTTAACCCAAGTTATACCATTAAGTTTTGCCAGAACTTTAAAGTAAAAATCGTACCTTTATTTAAAATAATTTCGGCTGGTAATCCGTAAAACGTACCATACCACCTCGCGAGCCAAACTACCTCGCAAGCCGCTTTTCGATACCTCGCGATAAAAAATTCAAATTAATTAACCATAACATATCAAAATGACATAAATTAATCGGATTTTTTTCGTTAAACGTATTTACAGCTTTCTTACAAATACGCGCATTATATCCGGGCTTACCGTAAACGTTATATTTCCGTTCCTTAATTTTAACCTTTTTGTAACGATTATTTTTAGCCGTTATACGCTGCATTTTTTTATTACTTCTTTCCTTTTTAACTAAAAAAGCTTATCCCTTTTATATAATAAGTATCCTTCCTTTTTAAAAACTTTTATTTTTAGTCCTTTAATATTTATTTAAAATATAATTCGTTTTGCGTAATTAGGTAATTTCTTTTCGAAAAAAAGTAATTTCGTATAAAAGTAATACATTACTTATTATTAAAAGATTCGCCGATTTAACAATTTTTGTCGGCAAGCTACCCTGGTAATTTCTAATTTTTTTAATAAATAACGTTTTTATTTTGTTATTTTTTTAATATTTTTAAAAATTTTCGCAAGCAAGGAATAAATAAAACCGGCAAAGGTTAACGGGAAAACGGTTAACGTAAGTATAATTAAAGAAATTTCGAATTCGGAAAAAACGTAATTAAAATCGAATAAAATAAAGCCAGTTTTTATAAATTCGGATTTAATATTATCGGACGTTATAACAACTTTAAACGCGTTATAAAAGCCGGCAAGGAAATTTTTTTTTAGCGATATAAATATAATAATATCGTATTAAGCTTTTAATATATAAGAAATAAACGCGTTTTAAAATAAAAAAAAACAAAATACGTTAAAAGGTTAAAATTTATGCGAAAAATATACAGGTATGCAAAATGTAATAATATCGTAATTAACGTAATATTTTTCGAATTTTATCGAATAATAATTTTCGTAACCGTTAAGAATAAAAAAACGTTTCGATTTTTTGGTACGCGTTCGAATATATTAATCGAAATATTAAATTTATTTTAAATTTAATTCGTTTATTATTTAATTATTATTACTTAATACGATTTTTTAATCGGTTATTAATAATAAGTTATTACGGAATTAAAATTTTAATAATTTTTTCCCGTTATAATAATAAATAACGGTATAACTTAACTTTGAGAATTAATAATTTAAATAATTATAACTTATTTTTTTATTTTTTTATTAAGCTTATTTAAATTTTTTACGGTTTTCGGTATTAATAATTACTATATCCCTTATTATAAAAAACCTTATTAAGAATTTAGTTTTATCGAAATTGTAAATATTCTTTTTCGTAATGCTGTATTTTGCGATAATAACCCGAATAAATTCGAATTATTTGCGAAATATTTTTGGATTTTCGCATGATATCCGTTAATAATCGATATTCCAATTTAAACGTATTTAAAGTTTTTTTTACCGTTTAACAAATTTCGACGTTTAGTTAATTCCGATATATACCGTAACGTATTAAGTTAATAATAAATTTGCTATATTTTTAATATATTAAAACCGGATAGGAAACGTTTGCGTATTTAAATTAAAAATTTATTCGGTAATAGATTTTTTTTCGGTCGGCGTTAATTTTCGCAAATTAAACAAAATATCGGCTTGGGCGCGTTAACCGTAATATCGGGCTTTTAAAATAAATTTGGGGATTTTATAAAGAAAACATAATTTTTTAAAATTCAGATTTAGGTTTCGTTTTTTAGCTTAAATAACCAGGTTTATTTTAGATATTTTTATAAAACGTTTTATATTATTGGTATTAAACAATTACTAATAAAAGTTAGATAATAAATATGTTAATAAAAGCGGTTTGTAAGGTAGTTTAGTTTGCGAGGTGGTATGGTACGTTATGTTATATATATATATTAAAAGAAAATGTATATTATTCGTTCGGCGTTTATATTCTTATTATAAAATAAATAATAAGAAATTTTGTAAATCGATTAACGATTATAAAGATGTTATTATAGTATATACCTATAACAGAGTTTTTTAATAAGGGGAATTTTATAATAAAATTAAACGTAATTAAGTTTTATAATTATTTAGTAACTGGTAATAATTATAATTTTTCGTATAATTTATATCGTTTGTTTTTATTTTAGTATAAATGTTATATAAGTATATAATTTTTTATACTATTAATTTTATTTTAAGGAAATAATATATTTGTTATAAGCGTTTTAAGGTTTTATAAATCCCTAGATATCGGTATAATTAGTATTTATATATTTTTCGTATTAAGTTTTTTAATATTCCTTTAATACGTGTATTTTATTTATTTTCTGGTTTTCTGGTAAATTATTATAGTATCGTTATATGTTTTTTTTTTATTTTTACTATAATTATTTTAATAATATTAATATGCCGTTAATATAAATATCCTTTTAACGTCCAATTAAAGATAATCTGTTATACTTTTACCCTTAAATTTTCCAAATTTAATTATTTGTTAAGGGCGTCCGTTTTACCGTTTTTTAATCCTTTACGATAAATAATAACGTAATCAAACTTTAAAAAATATTTTATATAACGTAATTGTTATCCGATTAAATTTCTAGTAATTACAAAATAAAAGATATTTTTGTAATCTATATATACTTTTACCTAATACTGGTTTCCTTTAAAATAATGTTTAAATTCCTTAAAAGCTTTAACAATAGCCAGGAATTATTTTTCATAAATAAGGTAATTAAGTTTAGTACCGTATAACTTAAAAAAGTAAAAGGCAATAAAATATAATTTTCCTTGATCGTTTCGTTAATAAATTATTATTCTTAAAGTAAAATTTAAAATGTCGGTTTCGAATTTTATTAATTTATTTAGGTCGTATATTATTAAAACGGTTTTACTAATAAAAGTGTTTTTAAATCACCGGAAAGCCTCCTTTATAATTAAGGCCTATACAATATATCGATTTTTTTAATAAGTTTTGTGAATAATATCGCAATTTTATTAAAATATCGTATAAATCGTTAATAATAATTAGCGAATCTAAAAAATACATGTATTTTAATAAGAGTTGTGCTATTCGCACATTAGTTTTTTGTATGGGAGCCATACATTACTTTTTTTACACCTGCCACCGACCCGCCACTATTTCAGTTACCTTATAACACTTATTGCTTACCTTTAAATAACTTAACAATATAACGTCTTTTAAAGGACTTTTATAACTGATTTTAATCCTTATTAACTGTAGATAATAAAATTAAAATCCGTTTAATTTTGCGTTTTTTCGTTGCGAAGATATGTATAAGTAAAGTATAAGGTATAGGAGAAGGATACAACTGCAAAAAGATAAAAGGGGTCGCTTAAAGTGTTTTAAATGGTTCAGCCCTATAGCGCACCCTATAGCGCACCCTATAGCGCACCCTATAACGCACCCTATAGCGCACCCTAGCGCACTTTATAGCGCACCTTATAGCGTACCTTATAGGGCGCCTTATAGGGCACCTTATAGGGCACCAAATAGCGCTTTGCTTAACAACGAAAAGAACGATTAATATCTTAACGCATATATATCGCATTAAAACGATTATTATATGGTATTTGTCGCTTTTATTAGGGCAATTGATTTATCGAAAAAGAAATATGGTATTAAACGGGCCGTCAAAAATATGACGGGCCGGTGGCAGGTGTAGAAAAAGTAATGTGCAGCTCCTATTAAAAAACTAATGTGCGAATAGCACAACTCTTTAATAATATTAATAAAGATTTTTTAATTTTTAATCGTAACAATTTTCTTGGAGTTTATTTTAATATATTATGAAATAATAATATATTTTAAATATTCGATTTCCTAAGTATAAAAGGTATTTTTTTTAAGTTAACTAAAAAATTAACGTTCTGTAAAACTTATAAAATTTTATAAACGTATTTTGTATATTTTTCTTCTCCGTTTTTAAATAAGTAAGAATGTCGTCGAGGTAATATATAATAAAGATGTTAAGGTATTTTCGGAGTATATAATTAACTATCCGTTAAAAAGTTACTAGTATATTTGTAAATCCGAAAAGTATAACGAAATATTCGAATAATTTATATTTCGTTTTAGCGGTTATTTTTTATTCGTTTTTTAGTTTAATTCAAATTTAGTTATATTTTTTTCGCAAGTTTAAAGCCGTAAACTATTTAGCATTTCGTAATTAATTTTTAATTTTAATAATTAGAAGTAATAATATTTTATTTTTAATAGTAATATCGTTAAGTTGTTGGTAATTAATAATAAATTATAATATTCTGTTCTTTCGAAGAACGAAAAATATAGGGTATTTTATTAATAACTTAAAACGTCGTATATGTTTTTTTTTAAATTATTTTTTAAGTAATTACGAAAAGCGTATAATTTTATTTTATTTAAATTATAAATGGGATAAAAGGTAATCGTTTTGTTATTTTTAAAAATTAGTTTACAATTTTATTTATTATGTTATAATAATTTCGTATCGAATTCTTCGTAAAATGATTTTGTATTTATAATATTATTGTAATACTTTTGTTATTTACTTCAGTAGTTTTTTAAGTTGTATTTATAAGTTATCGTTTATCTATCGAAATCGTGTTTTAAGGTTTGCGATAACGTGCCGTATTTTTCTGTTATATCCCTTGTTTTAAATATACTTTATTTCTTTTGGGTGGTAAGGTTTTTATCGTATCCTTATGCCTATATTTATCGTCCTTATCGATTAAATATTAAGATTTTAATTTTTTCCCGTCCTTTTTTACGTTAAAAAATAAACGGAAGCTTATTTAATTAATTTCTCAATCGATTAAAGGGTTATATTAACGTAATTATGGTTTTTTAAAGATTATATCGTATTTATTTAATAAAATAATATCGAAATTAATGGTTTATTTTTTTCTTTCGATAAAGGTTTTAAAGTAATTAATCTTGCGTTTAATTTATTTATTGTCGTAGGCGAATTTTTATTTTTCGACATTTTCGACCTTATAAAAATATTTTTTTATAATAATTCTAACTAATTTATTACCTTTAAATTAATATAGTTAATAATTATCATTTTGCAATTTATTATCGCGGTATATTAGTTTTTTTTTTAATTTGTATTTATATAATAATAACGTTATCGCCCGTAATTCCGATTATTACGTTTTAAGCCTTTTTGAGATATTATGATTTAACCGTTTTTTTCTTGTTTATTTGCGGCTTTTTTATAGGTAACGCTGGTTTTTTAAGGTTTGTAAAAGTTTTCGTAATGTTTTTTTATCCCGATTATTCTATGCTTAAAATTTCTTTATTATTTTTTTATTCGTATTTCCTGTTTTTGTAATTATTTAAGTTATTTTTATATATTTTGTTATTTATAAGT
This sequence comes from Monosporascus sp. CRB-8-3, assembly GCA_004155055.1. Taxonomy (NCBI): domain Eukaryota; kingdom Fungi; phylum Ascomycota; class Sordariomycetes; order Xylariales; genus Monosporascus; species Monosporascus sp. CRB-8-3. The sequence goes on from QJNZ01000671.1 coordinate 19,957, forward strand.
TTGCTTTGTAAAAGCTTTAATCGTCTTTTTATTAGATAATGTTAACTATAAACTGTTACTCTCTTATTAGTTGTTATATTTTTTCTCGTTTTCTGAATTTTATTAACCTTTTTTAGTAAAGTTCTTAATTTTTTTAAATCTGTGGTAAAGGTTAATTGGATATTTAAATCGGTGAATGTTCGTTAATAATATTTTTTTATTATCCTTTAAATTACTTTTTTTTTCGTTTGGTAATTATATTATTTATAATAATAAAACGGTTTTTTTTGTAAGTATAATTCTCCGGGTAGTTAGCTTTATAATACTACTTATTAGTTTATTTTGTTTCTTTCCGCAAATAACCGTAAATGTCGGTATTATTATTAATTGTTTTTGTTAGCTTTCTTTTGTTTTTTAAAATTGAACTTTTTTTTAATATATCCGGGTTATACCTTAATAGATTACTTTTTTTATTTTTGGTAAAATTGATAATTGGGTTTTCTGTAATAAACGGTCTAGGTTTTCGTATATTATTCTGGTTTTCCTAGGCATAGGTTTTTTTTTATCCATAATATTCCTGTAATCATTTTTGTAAAGCCCGTTAATTCTATTTTTATCGTAATTTTTTTTGTTAAGATTAAATAAGTAACTTTTCTTTAATAAAGCTTTTTTACCCTGGATAGTTTTCGTATTATTATGTTACCGTATACCGTAGCCGGATTATATTAAAAAGTTTTTTATTATTTTTTTTATTATTTTATTATTGTTTTTCGGGTACAGGGGCTTAATTATTTTTACGAGGTTTCTTAGGTACTTTATATTAGAAGGTTTTATATCTCGTTTTATTATAGTTATAATATTTAAATAAAGTTCGTTTTTATTATTAAATTATTTCGATTTTTATAAGGCCCGACTTGGTATTATAAAACGTGTTAGTATATCGTAAAACATTTACCGTATATTTAAATCGGTTATTTTATCGTATTTTGGAATGTTACGTTTTTTAGGTATACTGCCGATCGTCTATCTTAACCGTTATCGCAATATAATCGGTTAAATTTTTAGGTTAATTTTTTTTTAAATATTTTTTCTTAAACCTTCTTTTTTAAGCCGTTAAAAAATTTGGCTATAATAACCTCCTATCCCCATTTTATCTTTCATATTAATTCAATAAATATATTGCCCTAAGTTAAGGCGGCCTTTTTTTAACGTAATTTTTTAATTTGGATTTTTATTTTGGTTTTTTTATTTATTATTCCGAAAACTTTTTTTAAGATATTTTCGAATTTTTCGTAATTATTATATATTATTAAAATTTCTAGGTTTTGTTATTCGGAGGAAAAATTAATATATTTTCGAAATACAGATTTAAATTACGCAATTACGTTACCGGTTAGCAATTCTACTACAAGTTTTTTTCGAGCCGTAAAAATATTAAACTTAATAAAAAAGTAGCCGAAATACGTTTTATATTAAATTAAAAATAGTTATAATTTACTAAATATTTTATTAACAATTTCGGGCCTAAACTGTTTTAAAATTTTTCTAAAATTTTTAATATTCGTTATCCAAATTATTTAAAAACTTTTACTGCGGAAAAAAGTTCTCTTAATCCCTTTTTCCGCCTTTTTTTTACTTTTCTCCTTAAAACGTTTATATATAGCCCGGAATAAAACGGTATGGTCTCTTTTCTCCCTTTCGAATTAAATAATACGGTTCGTAATTACGTTAAGTTTTTTCAAAGCTTTATTTATTAAAAAACGGAAAGGTTTCTTTTTATTAAAATTTATAAATTCCTTTAGAACTTTATAAATATATTTCTTTTTGGCTTACTTATTGGTAAATATAGTATTAACGGAAATTATATAAAATTTAATAATATTACTAAATAAAAACTTATAACATATAACTGTTAAATTAATTAATTAATTATTAAATAAAATCGTACGGTTTATATTAATAATTATATTACGGAATTTTAAATAAGGAAAATAACTTAATTATATTTAATAATTTTAAAAATATTTTAAATAATTAAGTTATATTATAAACTAATATTATTTAATTATAAAATAATAAACGTATATATTTTTCATAACTTATTAATTTACCTTTCGTAAACCGGTAATCTGACTTAGTAATTTTCTTTTCGTAAACCGGTAATTTAGCTTATTAACTTACCTTTTCTAAGCCGGTAATCCAGTTACATAATCTAACCCATTTAGGCCCTGTTTCGGTTTACTAGAACCGTTTCCGAGACCTCCCCTCTGTTAGGTCGTAATATATAATAATTTATTATTAAAGCGTTATAAGAATTAAAAGGGCTTTAATTTATAGCCTTAGAATTATAAAGATAAAGGAGCTGAAGGTTATATCTAGCTGCTTTCCCCTTTAGTTAGAAATAAGGAACTTAAAATTAGGATAATTAGAACCATAGCTTAAAGAATGTAATATAATTGCTTATATAGTAATATCTTTTAGTTCTGTCTTTTGGAAGAATTAACATCCTGATTTACCTATTTTGTATTATATTCGAAGTACCGCTTGCTCCAGTATAGAAGGCTTAGAAGGACGGCAGGTTTGGCGTAAGGGCGTTTTAAAGCAAGGAATTTGCGAAGGTTCGACCTTGAAGAAAGTTTTGAAGTCCCCTTAATTACTTCGGTTTGAAAGAGAAGCGTCTGCATTACGCAGTGGCCGTTGTCGATTAGAAGCAGAGGCTCGTCGACGCGGTGACATCCGAGAGGATTCGAGAGAGATTTTCGAGAAAAAAACCTAGAAAGAACTCCAGAGAAGACCAGAGAGAGCCAAGATGGCAACTGGAAAAGCAACAGCGTTTAGAAAAGAAGACGTGGGAGGTTAGCCGGAGGGCTTTGATATAGAACAACTAATAAAGGTGTTCGCCAAGCTGTTAAGTAATGGTAACGCCGGGAAGAAAAAGGATATATACCTAGATTAAAAAAATTTCGATTTTAAGCTTAGTGAAAAAAATCGGCTACGAAATAATAATAACTGGAAAATATAGAAGACGGTTATTTAGGTAGCCCTAATAGCGATTAAGTCCCGTGATAATAATTTAACGAAATTTATTTATATTGATAAAGTTAAATTAGCTATTACGGTTATTGCTAACGTTAAAAAAGCCCTTATAGTAGTTGTTATTAAACTTATAAATGGAATAGAAATGATTAAGATGTTCAAATATTTATATTAAGTAAAAGGAATTAATTAAAAAATACATTTTTAAATCTAGTTTTAATTTGTTAAATGGGATTATAAGAAGTAGTTAGCGTTAAATTATATGGTTGATTTTAAAAACCTGGTACGGCAGTATAACGAAGTTAATATAATTGTTAACGCTGAATAATAGGTTACTATGTTTATTAATTCGATTCGGGATTATAATAACCATTAAAATGGCCGAATAAAAGGAATATTTCGTTAATACCTAGCTATAATAGTGAACCAGGTATATAATAATTTTATTGCCGAATTTCGAAAAAAGGATTCGAAGAAAGAAAATGGTAATAATTATAGCGCGAAGTAGAACTAATAGAACAAGCCTTTATAAAATAAAAAAGGTTAGCTATTTTGTTTTAACTGTGGTAAATACGGCCATATAACGGAAGATTACCCGAAACAGAGAAATAATAGCTTAGACGAACGGTTAAAGCGTAATGCGGAATGTAAGACTAGCTTTATTCCGGAAGGGCTAAAGGATTTATATAGGACGGATAAAAAGACTTTTTAATAGCGTTTAAAGTGACGGCGAGATTTAAATATTTTATAGCAACTTTAAAGCTATAAAAGCGTGTCGGCAAATGTAGTAATTTATTATTAAAACGTTAAAAGGATTAAAAGGGCTTTAATTTATAATCTTAGAATGATAAGCATAAAGGAGTTAAAGGCTATATTTATTTACTTTCCCCCCTACGTAGAAATAAGGAACTTAGAAATAGGATAACCAGAACTACAGCCTGAAGAATGTAACATAATTGCTTATACCGAGAAAACAAAAAAAAATTTTAAGAAAAAAGTCGTTTTCGAAAGTAAAAATAATAACGTCTATACAGAATTTTTAATTGAAAAATTTTTTTTTGGTTAAAATTAATTATTTAAAAAAGATTGTACGAAAAGAACTTTTCTTTTTTTAAAAGGTTTTTAAAAAGAACGTTACGTTATAATATCGAAAACAAATTTATTTAAACTCGAAAGGTTTTAAAAAAAGATGATATAAATAATTACCGAAATAAAAATTTAATTACTATCGAAAATTAAATATTAAAATTATATTATTATAAAAGTAGGAAAGGCTTAATGGCTTAATAGTTACGAGCCTGGGTGTCTTTTTTAATTACGACAGACTTGGGTATTTTCTTACGATTAATCGTAAGAACTAATTGGTTTAAATTTAGCTTAGACTACTATTTCTTTAAATAACGCTAGCTTAAAGGAGCTAACTAATTAGAGCTTCGGCCCTGCCACTGTGTCGGCGACAACCGGAGAGGTTAGGGGCTTTAAGAACTAATTAATTAAATTAATCATATACTTAGTTACTTGTTTATTACTATATTAAATAACTCGTATTGCGTTTTTTCGACCTTTACTAAGAAGGGACGGTTTTTAAAGGCGTATTCCCCGGTCGTATCGTGTAATCCTTTATATATATGTATATAGTAAACGGATTAGCTATATATAGCTAGATATTTTAATAGCACTTTATATTATATAAAAGTACGAAAAGAATTTTCGTAAAAAATATAAATTAATTTTTTTTAACACGATATACCTGATATTTTTCAATTTAACAACCTTTTATAAAGTGTATAAAAAATTCATTATTTTTTAAAACGGAAAAATACGGTTTTATTATTTTAATATATATAATTATTTTTGACAGAAATAATTTTATATTAAGATTAAAAAGATTTTATTAAATAACGAACTTTTACTTAAAAAGAAATTTCGAAAGTAGTTTTTAAAATTGGGATTTTTTATAAGTTTTTATTTTTATATATTAAAAAACTCGTAAATATTTAAAAACGTATCGGAAATATAATTATTAGGAAAATACGTTAACGTTTAATGTAAATATTCCGGACATACAAGTACTCCGGACGGTTTTTAACACCTCGTAATAACAAATTCAAATAATTTAATAATAATATATCGCATTAATTTAAATTAATCGGATTTTTTTTTTCGCTAAACGTTTTTATAGCTTCTTTACAAATACGCGCATTATATCCGGGTTTACTATAAACGTTACATTTTCGTTCCTTTATCTTAATTTTCTTATAACAACTTTTTCCAACTACTATTAACTGTATTTTTTTACTACTTTTTTCTTTTTGAACCAGAAAAACTTATCCCTTTTATATAATAAATATTCCTCCTTTTTAAAAACGTTTATTTTTAATCCTCCGATATTTACTTAACATATAATTCGTTTTGCGTAATTAAACATTTTCTTTCCGAAAAAAAAAACGGTTTTATATAAAAATAACATATAACCTTTTGTTATAAAATTAACTAACTTAAATATTCTTGTCGGTGAGCTACCCTAATAATTTTTAAGTTTCTTTTATAAATAACATCTTTATTTTATTACTTTACGGATATTTTTAAGGGTTTTCGCAGGCGGAAAAATAAAACCGGCGAAAGTTAATAAGGAAACAATCGGCGTAAATATAACTCGAGAAAGTTCAAGCTCGGAAAGGACGTTATTAAAATCTAATAAAACAAGGCCAGCTTTTGCAAATTTAAATTTAATATTATTAAACGTTATAACAGCTATAAACGCGTCGTAAAAGCCGGCGAAAAAATCCTTTTTAACAATAGAAGTATAATAACGTTATATTAGTTTTTCGATATATAATAAATAAACGCGTTTTAAAATAAAAAAACACAATAGATCAAAAAGTTAAAACTTATACGAAAAATACGCAAACATATAAAACGTAATAATATCGTAATTAATGTAATATTTTTCAAATTTTATCAAATAATAACTTTCGTAATTATTAAAGATAAAAAAACGTTTCGACCTTTTCGTACGCGTCCGAATATATTTTTTAAAATACTAAATCCATTTTAAACCTAATTTATTTATTATCTAGCCATTATTACTTAATACAATTTTCCAATTAATTATTAACATTAAATTATCGCCTTACCAGAACCTAATGTAATTTTTCCTTATTATAATAATAAATAATGGTATAATTTAACTTTAAAAATTAATAACCTAAATAACTATAACCTATTTTTTATTCATTTATTAAACTTATTTAAATCTTTTACGTTTTTCGATATTAATAATTATCATACCCGTTATTATAAAAAACCCTCTTAAAAATTCAGTCTCATCGAAATTATAAATATCCTTTTTTATAATACCGTATTTTACGATGATAACTTAAATAAGCTCGAACTACTTACGAAATATCTCTAAATTTTCGTATAATACCCGTTAATAATCGACTTTCCGATTTAAATACGTCTGGAATTTTTTTTACTGTTTAATAAAGTTCGACGTCCAATTAACTCCGACGCGTATTAAAATACGTTAAGTAAATAATATATTAACCATATCTTTAACATATTTAAACCGGACAGAAAACGTTTACGTATTTGAATCGAAAATTCGGTTAACAATCGATTCTTTTTTAATCGGCATTAATTTTTGCAATTTAAATATATAATTATTATAAAAAAATATACCGCTATATCGTTTATATAAAGTAAATTTTGCAACTTTATATATGAAACTAAATATCGCATAATTAAATTTCGGATTTCGTTTCTTAATCTAAACGGCTAAATTTATTTTCGCTTTTTTTATAAACCGTTCCATATTATTAATATTAAAAAATAATTAATTAAAGTTCGATAAATAAAATATGCCAAAAACCGTCCGGAGTACTTATACGTCCGGAATACTTATATAGGACGTTATTTAATTATTAAGAACAACTTTTTTAAATTTATAACTTAAAATTATTAAAATAATTATATATGGTATTAATCGTATATTTCTAAGATTTTAAGTGAAAAATTACTTATTTAAATGTTTTAACGATTAAATAATTTAAAAAAATTACTTACTTTCGAAAAAGATTTAAAAATAAAGGTTTCGAAAGTTATTCATTTAAAATTAAAAGCTTATATATTCATACAAGTAACTTGTTAAACAGTTAAGCGTTTAAAAAATTTAAAATATATATTAAGTATTTTATTAAATACGTAATTAATAATATATATTAAATTTTAAGAACGAATTATTATAATTAAAAACGTTATTTATAATAAAGATTATTATTTAAAGTTATGGAATTAAATAAATAAATTAATAAGATCTTTATTCCGTTTAAAATAATAATTTATTTTAAAAATTTCGAAACTTATTTTTAATATAATCTTTTATATAAAAGAATTTTTGAAAAAAGATATAGGGTAATATAAAACGTACTCGAAAACGAACTTATATACGATATAATTATAATAATTTCTCCCTAAAGGAGACGTAACCGTAAAATTAAATCAAATAAATAGATAAATTATGTTATCGATTACTAAACTTTATTAAACCCTAACCATCTTACAGGTAACTTCAGACTGCCCAGTTATACCCCTATCGATAACTATTCCTAACCTAATTCTGGACGGTTTTTGAAATCCGGAATAACCGGACAAACTATCGTTCGTAATTTTCTAATTTATATCGCACTAAATAATAAATTTCGAAATTTTTAAACCCTTTACCGTTTATATCTAGCTTTTCTAATAATTCCTTTATACGGTTAATGTTTTCTATTATAATGTCGTCTAATTTTCAATTATTTTTATTTTTATAAATTAAATCGTATTCGATAATTAAAAATAAAATTAAATTTTTTTACGAAAAGTCGGTTAAATCGACGAAGATATCGATATTTTTAGTTGGTTTTAAAGCTTTATAAAGTTTAAGGATTTTTAAAAAAACGTTTTCCGTAAAAATTTTATAATTACGGAATACCGGTATTTTATAATAAAAATTGCCCTGTAAATTTTAGCTGTTTCAGTTAATAAAGATGTAAAAAATCGTAAAATCGATTAAGGCTAAAATTATAGGACTGGTAAAAGGTTGTAAAGAGGTTATTTTATACGGACTTAAGGTTTACCGCTAAAAAATAATATCTTTTAAGGTATTATTTTCTAGGAAATTCCCCCTGCCGAATTAGTAAAAGGGTATAAGGTTTATTAAGGTCGAAGCTTATCGGTATTACGCGATAATCGGCTTCGGAATAAAGTTTTTCGTAATTAAAACGTATAATTTATTATTATCGTAAAAATTATTAATAATTGCTGTAATCGAAAATACTAGGTAAAATATTTATCGTATTAATTATTAGTGTAATTATTTCCTATTTTTGGATTAGCCTAAATAATACGGTTTAAACCTAACGACCTTGCATAATTATAATAATTACGGTTTTGTTTAATTAAGAAATTTAATAAAAGATTAAGAAAATAAAAATCAATAAAAATTATAATTTATATTTAAACGAAAGGCTTTTTAATTCGGTTATAAATAATCCCCCCCCAAAGAAAACCCTAATATATCCTTAATAAAAATAATAATTCGAAACGTAAAGTTATATAATTATATTTATTTATATTTTAAGTTTCGTTAAATTTCGAATATTTAACTTATATTACAGGGTTTTTCTTAATTATAATATCACCGTATCGAATTAAACTAAACCGTTTTTATCGAAATAACCTTTTTTTTAAAAAAAATTCTATTATAAAGATATATAATATAAATACGTAAAAAATTAAAAAGCGATTATAAAATAAAAGTAAAATTAAATATATTGAATTAAATAATTAATTAAAGTTATTATACTTTAATTAATAACGTAAATTTTAACTTTATTTTTTACTTTCTGTAAATAAATAATAGTTTAAAAATTTAAAATTAAAGTTATTATTCGAAATAATTTTTAACCTTATATAAACTTTAAGGTATACGTTTTTACGTTAATAAGAAAATTTTTATATATTTTAATGGTTATATCAAGTTCATTTTAGTTTTAATTCTATTATTTTAACTTTATTAATGCGTTTTTATATAACCTAATTAACGAACTAATATATGTTCGTTTTTTATAAGGATTTATATTATAAGTTATTATTTAAAACTTTTAACAACTTTTTATAACTTAATATAATTATCGTTTTTATACTAACGAAAGTTAGTTTTAAATATTAAGATTTTAAGTTTAAACGTTATTTCTAGGAATTTATACCTTATAACTAACAATTAATTAACATTATTCTTTTACGTTAATAATATAATTATAATATATAAAATTCGAAATATAATATATATAAAAAATATTTTTACGAAATTAAAATAACGTTTTTATATTAACGATTTTAAAGAATTATAATAGTTTTTAAAAGACCTATTTTACGTAATTACTTTATGAAAAAATATATTCCCAATTCGAATTTTTTCCAAATCGAAAAACGTTATTTTAAAAATTTTAAGTAAAAAACTTTAAAAATATAAAAATAGAACGCTTATAAATTTAAAAAAGTTATATTTTGAAAAAGTTGGCAAGTTATTATATAAGGCGATTAATATTTATTTAAATATAATAAAAACTATTTTTAATTTATTATAATATAATAACGATAAAAATCTTATAAATAACCTAACCGTAAAAACTTTTAAAACTTTATAATATTACTCTTTTATAATTTTATTATTTAACGAATAAATAAACAAAATATAGTTAGTATTTTAAATACGAAAAAAAGGTTATTAGCTCTTTTATAAACTGTTAAAATAAATTTATATAAAAATTATTTAAAGTTATAAGTTTAAAACTAGATGAAAATTTAATTATCTAGGTAAATAATAAATAAACTAAGCGGTTAATTATAAAAAAGTAATATATTTAATTGCGAAATTAAAATACATTAAGGTTTATAATTATTAATTTTAAAAAGTTTACGTTATAAAGAATATTAAAATTAAATAAACGTTTATTATATTATTAATAACGGATAAATTTATTAAGTTACTTAACTTATAATAATTTTAAAAGTTCGTTCGCTTATTAAATTTTAAATTTTTTTTAAAAACTAGTATTTTATCTTTATTATTACCTAGTAATTAAACGATATTATTTCCGTTTTCTTTTAATTAATTTTTCTTATTATATTCTCCTTTTTTTAAAGAGATTTGCTATTTACGCAATTACCTATAATTTACACCTGTCAGCCACTTGCTACAGCGCTGCTATCTCATCCTTCGCATAATAACAACAACTACACCACTACTACTACAACACCTAAGGTGGCGATAACCTTAACCGCCACGGCTGCCCTGGACCTTAAACGCTGTCAGCAAGAACTTATTGCTGCTACGTACCGTCCTTAATACGTAACAGGTTATTTCGAGTTAGAGCTAGGCGTATAGGCGCCTAATTCGCCCGTAGTTGATACGATTAACTTAACTGACGATAATTAACTGCGTAAAGTTATTAAAAAGTTTCAAAATGCGTTAGTATAGGTGACCCACCTTTAAAGTGCACCTACTTTTAAAGAACACTTCTTAGCCGCTATTAATATAGCTACATTATTAATTTGCATATAAAACGCTGTATAAAACAATGCAATTAAATGTTATAAAGGGTCGCGCATATGCTACAATATAGCAGGCGTACTCTCTAATAGATTCTATTTTTCTAATGCTATTTAAGGCTTATAGTTTTCTATTAACTTCGCCTGTTATTTTTTTATTTCATTTTACGCCCTGTACATATTTTAAATATTAACGAACAATTCCTTTACCGAAAGCTTAACCTTTTTTTTTCGTTATTAACTTTAGTAATTTTTATTTTTCGCGAACGAATTAATTTTCGAGTTTTAAAGTGGTCATAATTTTTAAAATTTAATTTAGCGCTTTATTTATTTTCTTACGAAGGCCTGATAATTACGTTTCTTATTAAGGTTTTCGAATAAATAACACTTAAATTACTTTTTTAAATTTTAGTTTTTTTTAATATAAAACACGTTAATTTATCGCGTAATTTAAAAAGGTTTTCTTTTATCGATATAACTAGTTTAAGCATATTTATTTCCGGATAAATTATCTTAAGATTTTTTACGATTTTATTTATATTTAACGGCTAAACGCCTGTATAACGAAAACGGTTATGAATATTTTTCTATATAAAGGCCTTATTATATACGTAGATGCACGTTTCGAAAAAAACGTTGCTTTATCCGGAATACGAAAATATTGTAATTTTGTTACCTTTTCATCCTTTAGCGATAAGTTATTTTTAACGACGAAAAAACGTTTATATTTAAAAGTTGTAATAGGTAAATATAGCGACAGGTATATTAACGTTATATGATTAATCTTATATTTATATTAACATTAAACGGATTTATACGTAACGTATTTAACTATTAAAAGCATTTTTTATCCGTTATTTTTAAAAGTTTTGTTTCCGAAAAATATACCTTACGAAATTATCGTAAAATGATTCGGATGTTACTTTATTCCGAAAAGAACAAATTATATTTTTACGAGCTTATTTTAACAAAAACAATTTTTAAAATAATTTTTTTTAATAAATAATTAATAAAATTAAACTTTCGCCTGTAGAAATAATTATTTGAAAGATAAAAACTTACGTAATACTTTTTTTTAAAAAAAAAGTTATTTAAAACCCTTTTATTACGAGATTTACTTTCTTTAGAAAAAACGTAACCGTAAAACTAAATTAAATAAATGGATAAATTATACTATTAGTTGCTAAGTTTTATTAAACTTTAACTTTTTTATAAACGTCTTACTTTAAGATGATTTTAAATTATCCAGTTATACTCTTATTAACCACCATTCTTAACGGAATTTTAAACGGTTTTCGTAATCCGGAATAACCGCATAAATTATTGTTCGTAATTTTCCTTATATTAATTTAAAAGTTGAACTTTATCGTTTTAAGCCCGTTATTATTATTTTTCAGTTTTACTATTAATTTCTTTATAAGTCGGATATTTTTACTATAAGTTTGCGTAAAGATTAATTATTTCCGCTGTTTTAAATTAAATCGTATTCGAAAATTAAAAATAAAATCCGATTCTTTTTAGAAAAGTTGTTAATATCGATAAAAATATCGATATATTTTATTCGGCCGATTATTTTATTTATGTCGGGTAACGTTATTAAAACCGTTTCCGTTAAAATTCCGGAAGTACGGAATATTAAGACTTTATTATCGGATTTAGCTAGTATATTTTAATTATTTTAATTAATAAAGGTTTAAAATAGTACTCTGAAATTAATTAAGTTTAAAAAAATGGTAAAACTAGCGAAAAGTTACAAAGCTATCTTATACGGACTTAAGATTTACCGCGAAAAGCTTAATATTTTCTAAGTTATTATTTAAAATTTCCCTTACTAAACCAGGGTATAAGGTTTATCAGGGTCGAAACCTATCGATATTACGTAATTGGCTTTAAAATAAAGCTCTTTATAATCGAAATATAATTTATCGATACCTTAAAACCATTAATAATTACCGTATTCGAAAATATTAAGTAAAGTATTTATCGTATTAACTGTTAGTATAATTATTTCGTATTTTTAATTTAGCCTGGATAATACGGCTTAAACCTAACGACCTTATATTACGGGATTTACTTTTTAATATATTATATTTATTTATATTTATATTTTTTTTCTATTTTTTTTTTTTAATGATAATACGTTTAGAAACGTTATGATATTAATTAAACATGTTTTTCTAGGCATTTTTCTCTTTAAAATAGTTAAATTATTTCGCGAACTTTATTTTAATATTAGGGTTTGTTATAGTACGTACCTGGAGTAGTCTGTGTACTAGTAGGGCTAATCCCAGCCCTAGCCTATATTACTTTTAGCCTATTAAGCTATAAGGATTGTTTTGTTTTTCCTCTTTTCTTTACCTTAGATTTTATATAGCTAATGTGAATCTGCTCTGATCGCCGAGCCCTACGTGCCCTAATACGTTTTCCGTATAAAACGTTATTACTTTAATATATTCTTAAAATCTTTGCGTTTTTATAACTTTATAAAACGATTTTAATAAAATAACGAACTTAAACTTTATTAAAAGTTTATTTTATATATTTTTTCTTTATATATATATTCTGTTACGAAACGTTTATTATCTTTAAACGGCGTTAATAATGTTTAAGGGGTTTCTGTATAAAAAACCCACTATCTCGGTCTTTTCGAACCGTTATAATAGAGGTACCTTAAACGGCGGTTAAATATTTAACTCTTTTACTTTTACTTAGTTTTTCGAATACTTTAATAATAAAGTATTTTTTATCGAGATCTATTTTTAAAATATAATACGAATTACTTTAATTCTAGTTAAAATACAGGTTAATAATATAAAAGCTTTATATTTATTTGTAGGGAAATTCGTTTTTTAAAGATATCTGTACTTTAAAAGTAGGTTACTTATACAGTTATAGCTGAAGGTTATTATAAGTTTATTAATAAAGGTGTATCTTAATAAATTAATTAAATATAGATGTATTTTATTCGTGATTTTTATAAGGGGGTCTTTAAGAGGAGATTAAATGCGAACTGGTAGGTATGCCAGTATATAGAAGCTGGAAAGTGGGTTACTACGTAAATAGTAAATCTCTTTTTTAAACCTTAAATTATTTTACATATTAAGTTATTAAAATAATTTTCTAATAAAACTTTTATATGTTAATGGTAAAATATTAAGTTATAATACTTAAAAGTATAAGTTTATATCTTATTTAAACTTTTTAGAAAATATAGCATCGAAAATGCAATTAGTTATAATAAATCTTTTAATTCTTTTTAGGAATATTTGCTTATTTTTCTTATTGTTAGTATAATAAACTATTACGAGTTTTTTAAGTAATATTTAAGATTATAAAAGTTTTATTTATTAATTTTTAACAGTTAGAAAAATATATTAAACTTAATTAAACCTCAACTTCGTTTAATTAATATTTTAAGGAGGATTAATTTATGTATTATATATATAGGTGTCGGTAATTAGTACTTTTAAATGCCTGCGGCTAATATATCTAGGCTACGGCTACTGCGTAGAATAGTCTTTATTTAGAAATCATTCTTTATATAGTTAAACGTATATATAAAGGCGATTACTTCTTAACTTTTTTAGTTTTTCTTAAAATAATTATATGTTATTTATTAAATTTCTGTATTTAATTATGATAATTATGAATCAAGTAGGAATTTTTTAGTTAATTAGTAATCGTAATACGTTAAACGAAATAATTATTTATAAGTTAAGTTAATAAAAAGAGTACGAAATTTAAAAATTAATTACTTGATTAATTTATAAAAGAATAAACGGTTAATAATAGTAAGTAAATAATAAGAACGTATTTTAGAATAATTTTTTATAACCGAGTAAAGTAATTTATTCGATAATAGTTTTATTTTTATACAGAATAAGAAGTCTACGAATAACGATTTATTTTTTTTATCTTTTAATTTTCTTTTACGATTAAAAGGATTTTTAGGATAAAAAGTTTTATAGTAAAGGGGAAAAATAAAAGCCCGTAATAAACGTAGCGGTAGGAAAAAAAATGTTTTTCGAGATTTTCTCGGAAGAAATTTTATTACTTTAATAACGATAATTAAGCAACCGATATAAAACGGTTATATAAAAATAATACCTTTAATGAAAATTAAATAAATTTTATATATTTGAAGTATTAATTGAAAAAAGTTTAAAAAGAACGTTAAGAGACGGGAATAAAAATATAAGTTAATTTAAGATAAAATTAAATATTTAAAGTTTTAATAAAAAAAAGAATATGATAATACGAATAAATAATATCATAAAATTATTATTAAATATGTTTTAATTCGGAAACGTATTTAAATAAAAACCGCTTTAATTAAAAACTATATAAAATTTACGAAATACAAGTATATATAGTAACGTTTTACGAAACGTTTAAAAGACGAAAAGTTCGTAAAAATAATTTATTACCTTTAAAAAGGACGTAAAAAAGATTAATCTTTTAAGAAAATGCGAAACGAAACTAAGGAGGTGGTTTTTAGAGAAACTTAATTTTTCGAAAAAGGAGAAAAACGAAAAAAAGAAAACGTTACGTAAAAGAAAAACTGTAATACGTAAGGATTCCGGTATTTCGGATAGATTATTTTTAGATTTATCTAAAGGTTCTTAAAAGCGAAAAGGTTATTATAATAATTCCCTTAATATTTTTAATAATTTTAATAAAATAAGCGTTTATTGAAAAAATAAAAATAAAAGAACCTGAAGAAATCTAGTAATAAATATGTAAAATTACGTTAAAAACGTTTTAACTTCTTGTTAAATAAAGAAAATTATTTAATAAGTTAGGTTACTTAGAAGTTTTAAAGTAACGCCTTAATTTTTATTTTTAAAAAGATTAATTACGAAAACGGAATAAAGTTAAAATAACTCCATTAAATACCTTTTGCGAAGGCTATTATTAAAACGTACAAAAAGTCGTTTTTAAAGTTAATTATAAATATTAAAAAAAACGAAGATGTTAAGAACTTTTAAGAAAATTACGTAGGTATAAGTAAAACTAAGTAGAAATCTTTTTGAAAGAATTTTAACAAAATTATATATAACCGAGGAAATCTCGTAGGGATTATTACGAAATTTTAAAATTTATTATAAAGGGTTAAAAGTTATAATAAATAGCTTAGATTAAAAAATGAATTACTATATTCCTTATTATTTTAAAACATTACGTTTATAACTAGTATAAAATAATCTAATTAATGTTTAAATAAATTAGTTATTTCTTATAGTAGTTAATCGATAACGTTAATAACGAATTTTATAACCGTGCTAATAAAAAGAAAAACGGGAAATCTTATAACGTTTAAAATGTTAAAGAAAAAGGAAATAAGAATAATAATAATAATTTCCGAGATAATAGGCCCGTATGTAATAAAAATAAAGAGTTACTTTATTTTAACTATAGTAAATACGAGTATTTAGCGAAAAACTGCCCTAAGCTGTAAAAAGAAAAAAAAGAAAACGTAGTTAACGTTAGGGTAATAATAATTAAAATAATTAAAATAATAACTTTCGTAACGTTTATAATAATAATAAGAACGAGGAGTAATTTATCTTTAACAGTTTAAAAGATTTGTATTAATTAAAAGGAAAAATGTTTAACACTCGTAGTAAAAAATAATAGTTTAAAGATTTTATATAGTAATACAACAAAGTAATTTAAAAAGAAACCGAAAGATTTTTAATAATTAAACGTTTTAAAACCCGGAAAGCTTTAATAATTAAACGTTTTAAAACTCAGGTAATTAATCGTTTTAAACTATAAGTAAGCGAACGTTTTAAAGAAATTATTATACAAGGTTATTAAGTTTAAGCCGTATTATCTAGGCTGAGCTAAAGATACGAAATAATTACACTAATAATTAATACGATAAATATTTTACCCAGTATTTTCGAATACGGCAATTATTAATGGTTTTTACGGTAATAATAAATTATACGTTTCGGTTACGAAAAGCTTTATTTTAAAACCGATTACGTAATGCCGACAAATTTCGACCATGATAAACCTTATACCTTTTAGTTAATTCGGCAAAGAAAATCTTTTAAAATGCAATAACTTAAAAAATATTAAGCTTTTCGCAGTAAACCTTAAGTCCGTATAAAATGGCTGCTTTATAACCTTTTACCAGTCCTATAATTAAAAATATTAAATATCAGCTAGGAAAAAAAATTAAGAATTTTAAACTAATTACCTTTAATTTTAATCGATTTTATAATTTTTCGAATCCCTATTAATTAAAACAATTAAAATATACCGGGTAATTTTTATTATAAGATACCGGTATTCCGTAATTATAAAGTTTTTACGAAAAATGTTTTTTTTAAAATCCTTAAATTTAATAAAATTTTAAAACGAATTAAAAATATCGATACCTCCGTCGATTTAACCAACTTTTTTTAAAAAAATCGGATTTTAATTTTAATTTTCGGATACGATTTAATTTATACAAATAAAAATAATTAAAAATTAAACGACCTTATAATAGAAAATATCGATTATATAAAGAAATTACTAGGAAAATTAAATATAAATAATAAAAAACTTAAGAATTTCGAAGTTTAATTTTTAATTCGATATAAGAAAAATTACGAACGATAATTTGTCCGGTTATTCCGGATTACGAAAACCGTCCAGAATTCGGTTAAGAATAGTTGTCGATAGGGGCATAATAAAGCAGTTTGTGAAAAAGTTAAAGCTTAGTAAAACTTAGTAACCGATATTATAATCTATTTATTTATTTAATTTTGTTTTACGGTTACGTTTTCTTTAAGAAGAAAAGAAATTATTATAAAAAGCGTTATATTTTTATATATTTATTTCTTTTACGAAAACGATTTAAATAAATTATTTTAGAATTTAAAAACGAACGTTAATATTATAAATATTATTAATAACTTTAAGAAAAATATTATAATAAATACTTAGTTTAAGGGAATTTAAATTATAACGGGTAAATAACTTATAGTTGTTATTTTTATTAATATTATTAAGTAACTTTTAAAAAGGTTTAATAAAAAAAGAAATAAAATTATAATTAGATATACGTTATATATTAATAATTTTCTACTAAAAGTATTCTTTAAGAAAATATTTTATAAAAAGGGAAACTATTTAAATTATAACGTTTTAATAAACCTTAATAAGATTTAATTATTAAAGATTAACTTCTTTTAAAAAGAATTTTTTTATAGCTTTACGAAAAGCCGGAGTTTATTATTAAAACCTTAGATTTAATAAATAATAAGAATTATTAATAAGAATGTATACTAAAGAAGGTATCCGGTAAGAAAAATAGCGATAATTTAATAGATACTTTAAAACGTATATTTTTTAAATATTTTTAAAGATAACAATTGTTAATAATAGATAAAGTTATAAAAAAAGTATTTTTTAATATTTTTACCTTTATTACAGTGTTGGGGTTGGAGCTGTACAGCTGTTGCACAGCTGTTCCACCCGTTGCAGCTGTTATCAGCTGCAGCTCTTCTAGCTTCTTCTAGCTGTTTCTAGCTACATCACTAAGTGGGTCGGCGATGGTCTATATAATGCCGACCTACTAACCTTTGTATGTAGTCTTCTATAGCATCAAGGAACGCCCGGCATCCTAATTCCTAAGCTCCTGATCAAGAGGTTCTTGTATACATATACAGCTTTGATAAGCCCTGTCCCAATTCATTACCCTAGTACCGAACGATTAATATAAATTATTAAGAGGTTTACGAGAATAAATTTAAACCTTAACGATATAAAAAATATTCTTTATACGGTATATAATATAGGGAAAATACGGAAAATATTATTTATAAACTTTTTAAAAACGAAAAGAAATATTAAGAAAAGTTATTTAATATAACGTAAGGTTAATTAAACCTATTAATATCGAAAATAAACGTTATTTTAGTTTTATTATAAATAACTTATTACATTATAAAAAATATTATTCGTTTAAAAATAGGTATAAGGGTTCATAAAATTTATACGCGTATATTACGCGTATTATAAAACGTTTAAAAAAGTTATTATTAAACGAAAAATGAAGATATAAAAAGGTATAAATTTTATGCTTTAATAAGTATAATAATTCCGGTATAACGATAATTAAAAATTTTACGATATAAAAAGTATTAAACTGGCAATTTTTAACGTATATAATTAATATTAAAACGGAGCTATAAAACGAGAAATATAGTTTTTGTAAAACAAGGTACGTCTAACTTTTATATAAATAAAAATCCTTATATATTTTTAAAATTTCGTAATAAAGATAATAACGCATATTATTAATAGAATAAACTAGTTTACGATAAAGGATATAATATTAATCGAATAAATTATATAGATTTAATAACGATTATTTTCGAATTTTTAATAATAAGTATATAGTTTTAATTAATTGAAATTATCGGATTAAATTAAAAAAGTTAATAACCTATAAAATAAAATACAAATTATTGAGTTATTAAGAAATATTTAATTATAAAATATAATTGCTAAGAAATAATAAATTACTTATAATATTATATATTATTATTTACGAAAATTTAACAAAGTTATATAAACCTTTTTATTTTAAACATATTATGCGATTGTTTTTATAATCCGTATAAAAACGTTTAAGATACCGTTAAAAATAAGGCGTAAAAGTAAAAAAAAACAAAGATAATAATGTCGTTTTAAAGGATAATATAAACTATGAAATTAAGTAAATTAAGCGTAAAAAGCGACGCCAGAAAAAGACTGTCTTTAAGCTGTATATTTTAAATGTACTAAATAAAGCCTTGAAGTTAATATAAAAACTAAAGGTAACTTTAACGTAAAAAAGGGCGAAAATAATTTATATATCTTTTATTTTAACTTATTAACGCTAATTAACGGTAAAAACCGTCTTAATAACTTTGAAAACGCTAATTAAATTATTTAAAAGATTTATAAATAAGAATAAGTAATTAATATATTAAATATAAATACTTACGAGTTATTTATTACCGTAAATAACGGCCCGTTTTTAACGGAAATTATAAAAAACTTAAAACGAAAAATATAATTTAAAATTATTTTTATAAAGATTAAGGAAAACTTTTTGAGCGGAAATTTTAAATTTACGTTTTATAATAAAATTGTTTAAAAGTATTTTATAAAAATTAAATAAATATAAAGTACGTATTTACGTAAAAAGATTTATATAATACAAAGCAATTAATTATAACGAAATCGTAATAAATACCGTAAAAATAATATATTAAAAAATCTTAATAACGTTAGTCGCTTTTTTAAAATAATATATATTTTAAATAAATTTTATTATTACCTATTTAAAAGGTAAGTTAAAAGAAGATATTTATATAAAATAATTTCCGATATTAAAAAATAAGAAGGTATATAAGTTTTCCTTTAAAAAGGTTATTAAGTTAAGAAATTTATTATACGGTGTAAAGTAAACCGGAATTACTTAATAAAAAAAAGATATTTATAAATTAAAGTTTTCGTCCGTTAATTTCGAACAATATAATATATTACGATTTTAACATAAAAAACGTTATTATTTTATATAGAAATGATTTTCCGTTTCTTACCTTTAATATATAACGTTTTAATTAAAATTTTAAATAATATAAACTAATATTTAAATATATGAATTATTCGGTTTTTAATAATAAGAAATATTAAGTTAAATTAATAATAATATATTAAAAAGTTAATAAAGTTAATCGGTTTAAACGAAATAAAAAAGGTTTATATTATTTATTAAAATTATTTAAATTACGTTATAAAATATAATGGCGTAATTGATAAAAAAACGTTTATAAGGTTAATTTAAGTAAGCTTTATAAGTAACCCGTTATTTAAATATTAGAAATATATTAAAAAATTACCGAAATACTTAAACGATATTTTAAATATATATTTTTAATACTAGAAGTTATAAAAAGATTATTTATATTACATACATAATAATTTAAAATTATTTAAAATAATAACTATAAGTTTTATAAATAATTACGAATTAAGATAATTTACGATAAGTTATATATTTTTTATATTTAAATCGTTTATTTTATAAATTTCGAAATTATAAGATATTATTATTAAATATATTATACAAGGTCGTTAGGTTCAAGCCGTATTATCCAGGCTAAGCCAAAGATACGAAGTAATTATATTAATAATTAATACGATAAATACTTTACCTAGTATTTTCGAATACGGCAACTATTAATAGTTTTTACGGTAATAATAAATTATACGCTTTAGTTACGAAAAGCCTTATCCCGAAACCAATTATTGCGTAATATTAACAAGCTTCGACCCTGATAAACTTTATGCCCTTTAGCTTTACGGTTCGGCAGGGGGAATCTCCTGGAATATAATAACTTAAGAGATATTAAGCTTTTCGCGGTAAACCTTAAGTCCGTATAAGATAGCTGCTTTACGACCCAGCCATTTTTAACCTTAATCGATTTTACAACTTTTCGAATCCCTATTAATTAAAACAGCTGAAATATATCGGGCAATTTTTATTATAAAATACCGGTATTCCGTAATTATAAAGTTTTTACGGAAAACGTTTTTTTTAAAGTTTTTAAATTTAATAAAACTTTGGAACGAGTTAAAAATATTAATACCTCCGTCGATCTAACCGACCTTTCCTAAAAAAATCGGATTTTGTTTTTAATTTTCGGATACGATTTGATTTATATAAATAAAAGCAATTAAAAATTAAACGATTTTATAGTAAAAAATATCGACCGTATAAAGGAATTATTAGGAAAACTAAATATAAACGGTAAAAAACTTAAAAACTTCGAAATTTAACTTTTAACTTAATATAAGGAAAATTACGAATAATAATTTATTTAACTGTTCCGGATTACGAAAACCGTCTAGAATTCGGTTAAGAATGGTCGTCGATAGGGGCTTATATAACAGGGCAATCTGTAAGAAGGTTAGGGCTTAGTAAAACTTAACAACCAATACTACAATCTATTTATTTATTTAATTTTATTCCACGGTTACGTCTCCTTTAAAGAGAATTAAATATATCATAAAAACGGAATATATAAAAGTAGGAACAGTAATTATAAAGGTAACTAGAATTAAACACATTTTAATAAAATTAAGGTTTATATTTAAAAGTGTTATTTATATTTTAAAGAAATATAAATACGTTTAAATAAATAAAAGACATAAACATAATACTAAAAAAACCTTATATTCGAATTAAATATTATTATGTATATTTAAAAGTATAAAAAGGAAATATTAGTTTTTAATACGTAAAAAGTAAAGACAATTTTACCTACGGATTTATAAACTTATTTAATAAAATAAATTTCGAATAGTTTATAATTAATTTAAAATTTAAAATAATATATAATAATTTAAACGATATTTAAGATTTAATTAAAGAAATTAATAAAAAAATTGTTAAATTTTATTTATAAATATAAAAAGGCGTTTTCTTATTAATACTTGTTTTTTATTATTAAAAATAATAATTACGGTATTTTTTTATAATTACTTAAAGGTATTTATTTATTTATTAATTTTAAATTTTAAATTTTTTATAAAATTACTTATTTATATATATATATAACTTTTCACGTTAATTCTTACTTAAAAGCATTAATATTCTATATATAATTTATAATTAATAATTTTTTATTAAGGAAAATTAAAAAATAACGATTTTAATTATTTATTAATATTACTATTAAAAAATAAACCCGATTTTTAAGTTATAAAACTTTTAACGTAATAAACTGGCGTATATAAAACTTTTTTTATATTAACGTTTAATTTAATTCGAAATATTTCAAAAAAAAATTGGCCCCGTATTCCGGAGCGGTTACGAAAAAACGGTAAAATAAAAATAAAAATTTTTATTAAAACAGCTAATTACGTAACATTATTTCAGATAAAAATAATAAAAACGAAAGTTTAAATCCTTTATAAACTAAAGATTTTAATAATTTTTAATAAATTTTCTTAAAGCTTTAAATTTGATTTTAAAAAAAATTACGTAAATAAGGTTACTTAACGTAAGAGGGCGTATCGGCAATTGGTGCTTTTAAATACCCGCGGCTGGTGCGTTTAGGTTACGGCTGCTGCCTAGGACAATCTTTATCTAGGAACTATCCTTTGTACAGCTAAACGTATAGATAAGAGCGATTACCCCTAGACTTCTTTAGTTTTTCCTAGAACAACCATGCGCTATTCGCCAGATTCCCGCATTTGATCACCGTGACCGCCGACAATAGGCTTCTTTTAGTTATAACTGTTTTTATGTGAATTTAAAGAGGTTTCGCTACCGTTACTTTTTATCTAGGACCTTCTAGAGGTCAACCTGATAAATTATCTTCCTTCAGCCGTATATGCTTCAGTGTGTGATGTCAGGGTCTTATAAATTAGCTAACAAGTACAGTAACATGATCTCCCGTCAGTGTTGTGTATCTATAGAAGGCCTTTGCCACCTAGATAGACAGCTACAATGGCCTTAATGTATGCCCATTATCCTGTATTTCAGCACCCCAGAGCTTATGAGGATACCGTTCGTCGTTTCAGACAATGACAACGGGGGAGACCTAAGGTTTGGCAATATGTAGGTGACAGAACTCTCTGCCGAAGGCTATCCATTTATTTCGTTTGACATACAAACTCCCATTGTTCGTTCGCCCGCCGTACTCGCCCCGCTTCAACTATACTCATGTTCTTTGATGGCCGTCGTTTTGATATTCGTGCTGATAGTACCACTGCCTAGAAGATGCTGGACCGCCGAATAGTTCCTCTTAACCCCTTGCTGATGTGGCATTCAGGCGCCAGGGTTCCCCGTCTGCTATATTGGATTCGATTCTAACCTTTCCAGGCTTCTTGCATGCTGTCTTTGTCTCCCGAAACAACAAAGTCAGATCCTCAATCCTACAAGTCGGCGGGTTTGACCGTAGCATGATCAATAGCAGAATAGATCTCTAAACATACGCCGGGTCGGCAAGACGCTAACAGCATTTTCGGTGCTGTTTCCTAATCGACGGAATATAATTGCCAGCCTCAATCGCTGGAGCCAGTATGCGTTGGTTCGCTGGAGAACGGCAGTCAGTCCTGAATCTGAGAAGTAACCAGATTAATATTCCCAGCCTCATATGGAGCAACATGGAGTAATAACCCCACCATTCAAAAATGGTCGTGATAAGGGAGATACTCCCCTCATTATTATCTAAGCTGTTTACGGACTCTTCTTCACTCGTCATTGGGTAATCCATGGTAGCCTTATGTTTGATCCGGTACGCGGCTCTGGCTCCCTGATACGCTGCTTCTTAAGAGCGCTAGGAGGATACCTGTGGTTCACTGATGTGGTCAGATCGGCACTGCCGCTTTCGATAATCAGTCCAGGGCTAGAATTGAGGATGTGGGGCCCTGCCACCCCTTTCGATGAAGCTGAACCCTGGAATGTGGATCTATGACGAAGAGAGTACATTCGAGCTGTGGTGATACGTACCAACCCAATTGGAGCGTTGGTGACCAGAGGCGGTCGGGTTGCAGAGAGACCGCGAGCCTCTCCCTCTTTCCCCATCGTCATTTGTGTTTTCTGCGGTAACCTTCCGGGGATCCTGAATCGGAGAGCGCCTAGATACCATCTCAATATCAATCTCCAAAGCTAGGCTGAGGCTGGTGGCTTCACGAAAAGAATGTGGAGGCATACGAACCTGGAGGGGTGGAGAAGAGCGAAGGCAGCCGTCCTTACGTCATAATGAAAAATAAACCAGTCAAGAGAGATTGAAAGGAAGACTTAATAGCATCAGGGTATCCTGTAACTAGGTTGAAGAGGGTTAAAGAAACTGGACCAAGATGTGGTACTGAAGTACTAGGAGAGTCCGGGCACGACAGGCACTCCTACACCCATAACACGAAGAGCGAAGAGCGAATCTCGCGATATCAAGCATGTCTGGTTTAGAAAACAAGTTATCGCCGGGTAGATGATCTAGCTGTGTCATTTCATGTCTTTTTTCATTGTTCTCTACGGATTGATTCTATCTAGTCTGCCAAACAGATTTCCAGTCCTCGCCTCATCCTTATCCCAGCCGTTCAACCAACCGGAAATAATTCCCAAAGGAACGGGATAGGCCAACACCGCGGCGGAGACGAGTGTCCATCTATGGACTGCGGTGGGAAGAGGAGGTCAGCGTGATGTCAAGGATAGAGCCACGTTGAAGAGGAAAATTGAGGGGTGAGGGAGTACTCACATCTTGGTAGTCAAAGAAGAGCCCGTCGACAGATTGGAAATCGTCAACAGGCAACAGACAGGCTATGCAGTTCTATGCTGTGCTATGCTAAGTATGGTTCATGCACCGTGCAGTAATGATCTCATGGTCTCGCGATCCGTAATACATTAGTGTGTAGTACCGCTTAGAAGCAGAGACCGGAAGCGGCAGAGTCGTCATCGTGGCCGCTGCGCTTGGAGTTGTCGAAAAATCGCTTGAAGAAGCTCGGCTTCTTTTTGTCCCCGCCGCGAAGCTTCTCGGGCTTGGAATGCTTCTCGCCAAAGCCGCAGTCAGTGTCCTTGCCCGAGACATCGCCCTTCATAGCGCCCATGCGCTCCTGGAGACGCGTGAGAATGATGGGGGCAAGGGTCGGAGCCACGGCTTGCTGAAGAGCTTGGGGGAGAATGTCCTGGACAGCTTGGGTGACCATCTGAGGGAGCACGCCGACGAAGGTCTGCAGAACACCGACCTGGGTGGTCATGGCCTGAACATTACCGGCGACAGAGTTGACGTTAGCGCTCAATGAGTTGATGTGGCTACCCATGGCATTGACATAGCCTCCAATGGCGTTGACATGCTGGCCAACAGCATCGAGCTGAGACTGTTGAGTAGTTGTAATGGACTGCTGGGTGTTGGTGATGTTGTCCATGCGGTTGACATTCAGGCGAAGGGGACCAGCAGCATCAACAAGAGCATGCTCAATCATGCCAAAGACCTCCTCCAAAACATTCTCCATATTGGTTTCGGTGACACCGTTTTTACCGTGAACAGCTTGTTCTTGGACGGCATCGCGGATCTCAGTGAGAATGGCAGACATGGTCGGGCCACCGGCAGCGAGGTCCTGCTGAACCGCCTGGTTCTGAATGGAGTGGTGAACTGCATGCTGGACAAGTCGGTAGAGGTTGGCTTCGCCATGAACACCCTGCATCATGTTGGAAACTCGGTCCTGGACGGTGGTAGCCTCGACCCGGTCGCCCCGGAGTTCATCGCGGTTGCGGATGTCGCGGGTAATGCTGATCAGAAGATTGGTGGCATTGCGCATCTGGGGCCACTCGGAGCGAGGGGCTCCACTGCGAGCCTCGCGGAGTTTCCGGAGACGATCAAAGTCCTCCACAATGGCTTGGACGACATAGGTGGGTGTAGTGGTGCGAGGGAACTCTCCATTAGCGCGAGCCTGGGCAAGTTCACGAGCCATACACTCAACCTGAGCAGGAGTGAACGGGCGACCATCGACAACGACAACGATGGGAGATTCAGGAGTCTGCTCACGGGCACCGCGCACCGCAGTAGGCAAGTCGGTGAAATCGCGAGATGCGATGGTCTGACCCAGAGAAGTGGGGGAGTCAAAGTTGACACCAGAGTCAACGGAACCAGTGGGGGACGGGGCGGGCTTCCCCTCGCTGCCAGTCTTGGGGACAATAGTAAGACTCTTCATCTGGACAGATGCCATCTTGAAGAGTAGTTGTAGTAGTCTGGAGGATGAAGTCAGTAAAAGTCGAAATTGATTGCATTAAGAAGGGTAGTGATCTTACTAGTACTAGTTTGGTATGGGGACGAAGTCAAGTATGAGCCTTGGTGCTGTTTGTCTGAAGACGGTTAGGTCAGCTTCGGATCAAATCAATTGAATCAGGTCAACAGGGGAAGACGAGAGAGGATGATGATATTGTTGCAGGAGAGTGACGATGGAA
The DNA here is from genome assembly GCA_004155055.1 of Monosporascus sp. CRB-8-3. Taxonomy (NCBI): domain Eukaryota; kingdom Fungi; phylum Ascomycota; class Sordariomycetes; order Xylariales; genus Monosporascus; species Monosporascus sp. CRB-8-3. Next base: position 46,532 of record QJNZ01000671.1, read on the forward strand.
GAATAACGTTAGTAGCGATGAGTGACGAACGTTGAAGATCGAAATTTGCGAGAATGGATTTAAATCCCAAGTTGAAGAAGAAGCTTGAGACGAGTGCAATTGAGGCGAGGAAAGAAATTGCAATTGCGCAGTTTGGAAAGGAGAAGAGATGGAAGTGCAGTGTTCTGATACTCTCGTGGGGAAAAGTGGGGCTGGGTAAGGCTTGGAATTTGGGAGTGCATGGGGCTTTTCTTCTGGATGGAAAAAATTTTGTGGGGCGATGCGAATGAAGGCAGGGTTAAGACTTACCAGTTGGTGTCGAAATTTCCCTATTGGAAATGTCGGTGGTTGGATGGGAGATGAGTGTGGATGAGTGTATGGGAAAAGTTGGAAGTGGGAAGGAAACTGGAGTGTGGGATGGGAATGGCAGGGAAACGAGAATTACTGCCCACCACTAAAGCGGTGAAGACAGTTTCATGTAGCAGAATTCAACAAGTGTCAAACCAAATCTAGCAAGCGGGCAGATATAGTGACGGTGACGGCGTGGAATACAGTCAAAATAATGCTAGGAAAAGAATTCGGATTGAATCAACAGGAGGGAAGAAAAGGTGACTCACGGTATGATTTAGGAGATCCTTGAGGGCGCATTTACACGTTGAAAAGTGTCTTCTGAAGATCTCGAGATGGGTGAATTGTGTGGGGGGGAAGGAGTGGAATTCGTGTGGTGGGAGAGTAGGATTAGGATATGTGGAAAGCGGTGAAGGGAGTTGACGGAGTTGACGATTCTGCCACTCCTGCTACTGCCCTATCATAATGCTACTCTTCGTATGATCCAACTGCAGCATACCTACTTAATACTTCTCTGCCAGGTGCACAAGATGATTAAAATGAATTACCAATATATTTCCATGTGGCATTCTAGAACCACATACTCTCTTAGCCTCAGGAGTATTTAGATGAATATAAACTATTCCCCAGTAGACCTCGCCTCCGCCCATTTCGATGACAAGCATCATAGTGTTAAATAATCAGCTGTAGACTAGTAATATCACGAACCCTGCTCTTCACCGCAGCATGTTGTGCTTACTGCCCCTGAGCTAACTACTACTACTATTAGTAGCGACAACATCACCATAAAAACGACGGGATAACCTCCTTGGGACGTGGTAATCTGCGATGGCACCAGACACCAGTCATTACGACGTCGGATGAGTAAGTAGACTCAAAGCCATCACAAAGTGGCTTCGAATGCATAATTAATGAGTGACACCTTGTCAGCAGAGTTCGTTCATCGCTGAAATAAGCATTCGAGAAGTTTTAATGTACTATCCTCTTGCGTTGGCAATACGTCGATGCTGTGATGTAATAGATGCATGGGACGAGGGTTGGACACCCCAATGGTTGAGTGACTCAATTCAAGTCTTACCACACAATAATACGCTTATGATACCCCGCATTGGGCAGTCTAACCTACATGGTTTGATTCCTATGTCCACATTGGCGATGTAAAGCTTGGCTGTCTAATTATAGTCGGCGAGTATTCATATAGAGTGCTCGCCCAGGGGTACTAGCCATGCGGCTCAATTGACATGAAGTTGAAATTAGCGTAGGACCCCACAATGTCGCTGATCGCCGCGCCAATGTGAGTGGGACATGAGATGCATATGAGACCCACTTCCCGTCGGCCCCATGCTTGGCGATCCGATCAACAGGTCTATCCGAGACTCTAAAATAGCGTCGGTCAATCGAAGTCAAGGAAACCTAATCCGCAGGTACTGGTGCGAATATCGCAGCAAGCATAGGAGCGTGAGTGTCATTGTGATTTGTAGGATAACGACGCGGATTGGCTGCGACAGATCGCGGGCCTCATGGCTTCGCTGGCGGCTCCCACAATTGAATGGGCGGGTTTAGCAGTTCTTGTACTTTGGTATCTGAAGGCTAGCCCGCGAAAACTGAATCGGGTCTAGCTATTACAGGAGGTAATGGGCAGAGATAAAATGCGACATATTCTGCTGGTCCGCAAGGAAGCCGCGCGGTGCTCTTGCCTGGCCAATGAACTGGAAAATGATTCTCGATTGCGGTCATTTGCTGCTGTGATTTCTCCCGAGCCTCCCTGGGTGCGATATCCCGATGATGAGCAATGAATTATCTACAGTATGGCGAGGAACCTCTGTCTTCTCTTGAACCTCTCTGGGTGCTAGTAGGCTCTAACGTAGCCGTATCTGGATAATAGCGGACAGCCCTCTTGCTGAGACCCGCGGCTCCGTCTTCCTGTCGAATGACGAAGTTCGCAAATGTGGGACGGCAGCTCGGCGGAGATAATACCATAGGAACAGACGGCCTCTATCTATGGTAGAGTGGTACCCAAATGGTGGCGCCGTTATATGTACGAGCAAGCTCCACAGGTTCGGAGAGTACGCTCCTGGCGTCCAATGCCAATTAGCATACCACGGATCATGGAGATGCCAGATCTGACCGAAGTAAGCCCCAGGGGAAATGTTCAATCAGAATAATGGGGCAATTTACTATACAAGGTGTACAATACCATTGTATGGAGGCCCTGCAACCTCAGCTTGATGATTTGATGTGCCAGCTGGTTCATGGCGGGCAAGAAGAAGGCACCAGACTGCCATGCTCCATAGCACGGAGCCTCGCTGCTAACTATGTCAGGTCGGAAAGATATGTAGATGCCAAAGAACCAGTAGCAATGGCTTGTGATTCCATTGGAAGGGGTGATCTAGGCTCAGAAAGTTGGTGTTGATTGGGTATATGTCTTGTGCTGCAATTCCCAGGCCTCCTAGCTTAGAGTCTCCGTCTATATTAATGGACAATTTCGAAACATGTTTCCTTTGGATACAGTACAGCGTTCCTCTGACCGGGACTACGTGACTTTAGCCTGAAAATATCCTCTGGTGAGTGGCGTGCTTCAAGCTGCATAGCGCAAGCAACTGGAGACCGGGCAGGCGGACGATCGTTTATTGTTGGTAGTCTTCCCAGCTAGTATCAGATAGTCACTGGGACAGATTGACGTTATATATACAACCCGCGAAGGAAGTCTCTAGGACAAGGCTACATTTACACAGTATCTAAGTGATGAGCGCCCCATTCGTCTGGGCTGGGGTACAGGTGTTCAAGTCAGAAGTCAATGGGGTTGGCTGGGAGAGAAATCGTAGGTTGACTTATGATGCACATGAGGAGAGAAGTATGAATACCAGATACCTGTGGGAGCTTCAATCTTGTGTGAGTCAATGATAGTCTGTTCCTCTCATCCTGTCCATACGATCTCACCTGTAAGGAGCCTAGAAAAGCCGGATAGCTGAGGATTATGTGGGAAGGGGACGAGAGATATCGTGATTGGGATACACTAAAAAAACTCCGAAAGATCACGTCACAGTTATGATGTCCGCGTTAGATCAATTCACGATTTTTCTCATAGGTCAGCGCATAATGTGTGTGCCAATACCAGTTGTATTATGGGTATACCATGTGTGTATAGGACGAAATGGCCTCATGGGCGTTGCTCAATGTGCAAGTATCATCGTTTGATGAGTAGGAACCAAGGCAAGATTGCAGTCCAACTCTCCCTTCCCTGCGACCTCAAATTCTCATCTTGCCAGTCAAAGCCAGAGCAAACTGTGACTGAGTAGGGTTAGAAGAGAAGTCAAAAGTGATAGGTAGGATTCGATAGCTCACCAGGTCGCGCTAGTCATGTGTGTTCAACCATCCCTCCGTGCGTCATGATCCACTCCGTTGTGTTGTTCCGAAGAAGTCATGCCTTGCCAGAAGTGACCATACGCAGTGGCAGTATCTTGGGGGTGAAACCAGGGACTAGGGCCGAAGCCGTAAGGGAAGGTGTTACTCATCGGCGGCCTCTCCATCATCTGTTGTGGAAAGTGCGTATTAGCAGCGTGATCGAAGGAATGGATGCCAGGTATCACAGTAGACGTAGGCGAATGTGATGGCGCGTGAGCATAGTGATGGTGACGGTGGTTGGCGGCAACGAAACCCGGAATATGAGTATTGTTGGTTCTCTCCGTGGCACTGACGACGAGAACCTCATCGTCATCATCATCGTTCTGAGAGTTGACAGCAAGTGTCGGTGATGCTGATGGTGGAGTCCTGGGTTGGGTTGCTGGTATGGCACCCGAGCCACCACCTTCCATCTTCACAGCTTCGCTCTTCACGCCTGCCTCACTATTGACGAACTCGGTCTTCACAGCAATTGCATCTTCATTTTTCACTTCACCTTTGATGGGCTCATCGATGTCACCGACGTCCTCCTCGACCCGCTCGAGCTTGCGCTTCTTGCGGGCCTTGGCAGGGGCCTTCGGCTCCTTGGCCTCCTTCTTGACCGCGGGGCCCCCCGCGCCACCGCTGGGCGAGATGCCGTGCTGCTTCATGAGGCGCTCGTATCTCTTGGCTCTAGATGGTTATTGCGATCAGAAGATGGCTGGAGGAAGGGATGGGAGGCTGTTTTTAGGCAAGAAATGGATGATACTTACGCGGCACCCTTGGACACGATCTCACACTCAGTGGCGACGGCAGCAAAGTCAACCTGTTCGAGTTAGTAGTGTATACAGGAACAATATATGGCGTTGGAATAATTGCTGGAGCTTACCTTGCCAGCCTGGGAGTGCTTGATACAAGCGATCAAGAACTTGAATTGGGATTCGGTGTCAATGGGAGGCATGTTGATGACGATGACGGTAGTGAATAGGGTAGTGGGTTGATATCTACGATGAAGATGATTGATAATCCCAAAGGTGGTCGTTTGAGGATTTGAGGTAGATGAAGTTGAGGTGCAATTGATTTTGGAGGTGAGAAAATAGAAGTGTGGGGTGTCGGTTGGAAAAGTAGAGGTAGGTAGTTGCCCAGTCACGACAATTCAGCACTCGTCGCCAACCCGGTACTCTGTGGAGTGTCACGTCGCGTAGGCAGTCAACGCGTTTTGCGGTCAGTATTTCATCATCTACCAGCAGATGGTCGCTAGGGGACTGAAGGCTGTTACCACAAATATGAAGCCCTAATCTGCCCGAGGGAGTTGATAAGATGGCCCCTGATGGTAGATTTCCAGTCAAGCCTTCACCATGAACATAGCAATTTATTTCTAGGACAGTCAATGTCTGCTATCACTTGACTCTCTGTTCAAAGGTGTCCTTCTCCTTTTGTGGTGATATACTATTGCGGACCCTTCAAATGTCACGCATGACAGGCTTTTCGCCTTGACAATAAGGGGCATAAAAGAGCAATCGGCACAGCAACTCGCATGAATGTAAGGCATCAAAGGCTAATAGAATGGATATGAGATCCGTGTGGTATTCTTTGTTCCCTAATGTACAACCTTGGTAGCTAAGCAGACTGTCTCAGTGTCTAATTGATCCTGAGGTCAACGCCGATGGTCATGATGCTGTCTCATCCTGGACACAACTTGTCGGATGTTAAGTGTCATAGAATCCAACCTTAGCCCCTTCTCTCCATTGTCTTCGTAGAATCGAATATGTCTCAATCCATGCCATCATTGCCGTTGGCCGCTTCCTTGTGGGACGAAGCAGGATGCTTGGGATTGCGTTTGGGTTTCTTGGTAGGAGACTCATCAAGGTCGGCCTCGTCGTCACCAGCAGCAGGTCTGGCCTTCTTCGCGGTTGAACGCTTGGCAGGCGTCTTCTTCGGGCCAGGTGTAGATGGGGCGGGTATGGACGGGCCGACTGCAGCTTCTCCCTAAACACATGGTCAGTACACCTAACGAATGTTGAGAGGATCGTAAGACACGTACGCCTTCGAACCATCCGTGTTTCTTGCAAAGCTGGCGGAAGCATTCTTTGGCGGACTTCACGTCCTTCTGGCCGAATTCGGCCACGATGATGTCGTAGTTAATGCCGGACTTGACGCTAGGCGGCAGTGACTTCAGGGCGAGTGTCACCATCTTCACATCGCGAGCACTGAGACTTACAGCACCAGTCTCGGCGCCGTTCTCAGTCTTCTTGGGAGCCATGGTGACTTGGTAGTGTTGGCCTGGATTGGGAGCTTGCTTAAATGGTGGAGGGTAGGAAATCAACTCGTGTGATGTATGAGTGGGAGCGTTGATGAGTGAAGTTTTGTAGCTGATAAGATGAAGGTATAGTTACTATTAAGCGTGGGGTAATGGTAGATGGGGGATGGAATGGTTAAATACGGGGGCAGGGTCTGGGAGGTGGTGCCTACCTATAAAGCAAGGAAACCCGTCGGGAGGGAACCTCAGGCGGAAACAGGGGATGTCGAGGCAGAGATGGGGGGGGGGGGGCC
>QJNZ01000672.1:0-52491 GCA_004155055.1 Monosporascus sp. CRB-8-3
CCCCCCTAGGGGCCTCGTTGGCTAATTGACCCTGTATCCATGTTAGAATATACATCACAGCACGTATTGCAAGCTCAGGGAACCGACATAGTTTAGTTTCAAAGATTTGGGTCCCTTCCGCTTTATCTCTCAGACCATCATGAGCACTTAAGTTTTATTGTCATATATCCTCATATCCGCATGTTTATGCTTTCATGTGTGCTCGTTACTTCCCGAAACGAGGCTTGCTATCGAGACAGCCCATGAGACACCATCCCCCATGCCATCAGCACTGTCGCTCAGATACCTTGAATACAACATCGCGCCAGAGAGTAAACTCAGGTGAGTTGATGGAAGCAACGTGCGAATGCCTTACGCACGCCGAACATGCATGGAAAGTCATGACAGGCTATTCCAATGGACTCTAAGCGCCAAGCTGGAGATATACATAGTATTTGCTGTAGAGGCTTTGAAATACACTCTAGCCGCAGTGGTTGCACTCATTTTGCTGTGATCCCGGGGAAACTACCCCCTAGGGCGCTAGATGCTCAAGTCCATGGGCCAACACAATGCCTTTGACGGCGCGTGTGTACTCAGACCCTCCTTGCTGTCATGCACAGCGTGATTTCCATCGTGCTTCCGAGGGCTTCATGATAGGGCGGAGCACCAGTGGACTGGGCAAATCTTCTTTGCAGCTCTCTAACCAGCACAGTGGGAGGTCAAAGTCGCTCCTTTGGATGCTAGATTAAACTTGGTCTACTGCATCTTTCAGGGCCGCTTAAGCGGATGGGCCTCCGTGTTTAGGACATACTCATCTAGGTTGATCAGGTCCGGCGATGAGAAGATCAAGTAGAAGTACTTCAGCGTCTCGGACAGCCAGAAGCTCTCCATGGAATCTGATTTCGTTGTCACGCCCTCGGCTCTAACATCCTCTATGGCTGAGAACGCCAAATCCGTCTCGGTCGACTTCCTGACGGACTGGAACATTTTCCAGGCGATGTCCTGGTACTCGGTCTTGCCCGTAATGCGATACATCCAGAAGATGCTTTCGATTGCTTCCGGGCGTAAGATGTAGCGTGGATCCCGAGCGTTTTTGAACCCTTTCCTCAATCCCTCTTCGTCCGGCTTCCAACGCTTTTCATCCCACGGACAGGGTTCGAGACTCGGGCAAGGGAACATGACGAAGATCTCGGGCATTATTCCGGTATTGAACGAGTCGTATGCCCATGCGCAGCCGCGGGCGAGCCTCTCGCCGATTTTGACGTGGTCGGGCAGATCAAACAGCCTGCCGCCAAGTCCGTACATCCCACCGACGAAGCAGGACAGATGCTGGCCTTCAGCATCCAGCCTGGGTCCGTCCTGATCGAAATACAGTGACCCGGAGAACAAGATGTCATCGTGATTCGGTAACATGGGCCGGAACAGAAGGTTCTCGGTAGCCGCTTCGATAGCGGCACGGTACAGAGTCTCGTAAACGGGATCAAGCCCGCCGAGAAGAGCGTGCATCTTAGGCAGGTATTCGTAAAGCGAGTCCGCCAGGGCACCCAGCGTGAAGCTGTTCTCCAACCTGAAACTGTTCGGGCCATCCAGATTCTCGACATCGACCCGCATGTCAAAGAACGTCGGCCACATCCCGGGCAATTTGGTGATGTTCTGCGTCCGTTCCAGCAGTCTCGTGACGCGGTCAATAGCGTCATAATATTTGTGGTCGCCAGTCAGTTGGGCTAGCCTCGTAAACTCCAGAGCGGACGAAGTGACTGTGGCGGAGGGGTCGTGTTCGCCGGGTTCCAACATTCCATTCTTTGCTTTCTCGAAGTCCAGCCAAAAGGGAGGCATTCGATTCGGCGTATCAAATGCAGCGTAAAGCATGTCGCCGAGTTCAACCGCCTTTTGTAGCAAAACGACCTCATGGCTGAGATCATAGGCACTGAGCAACCCACCAAGGTGGCGCACAGTGGTTTCGAAGAAGTTGCATGCCGTGTCCTTTGTGTTCGACCAATCGATCGTAGCCGCAGCAGCGACAGCTCCGTAGAAGTCTTCTTCCAGCCCCATTATCCAAAGCGTATCCAGGGAGTCTACCAGAGTCGCTGCCCATCCCCCGAAGGTATCCTTCCCAGCACCAGAGACGGGCGCTAACTCATCGTACATCCAAGCATATTCCTTGTAGCTGTTCCAGCTCTTCACGAATGCGTCCTTGACCTGCATTCGCCGTTCTTCCAGCGTTGCGGCTTGCTCACGCGTCAATTTCTTGTCGCTAGCGAAGTCGTGTTGCACTTTCGGCAGCTTTCGAGGTCTATCCTTCGGTAGGGTGGTTAGCTTCGCGACCGGGTGTCTTTGAGGCAGCGTCGACCAGTCGAAGCTGCTCTTGACATATTGGAATCTGCGGGTCGGCCTAAGGTCGCGGTATGAAGGAATGAATACCAGCAGAAGATAGAAAGCTGCGACACCGAATATAAGTGAAATGAGTCGTGATCGCCGTCGGAGGATGGCAGCCATTACGGGTGCTTCTTGTTCCCGCGTCGCGGCGGCAAACCCGGCAAGCTCCCAGACGTGTTTTTCTTTGAATACGAAGCGAATACCGTCCTTCTAAGGCAAACCATTGGGATCGAAGATGAAGTGCGAAGGGAGCGGCGAGTGTACTTTCGCTTTCGACATTGTTTTCGGAAGTCATCTTAACATAGATTTCGGATCAACGAACATCCAACCGCATTCCGAAGCCAGGGGTCTAATTTTAGTGATGCAACTTGAAAGGGTAACGCGGAACCTTCCTTTAGGCTTGACCCTGCTCGGTCACATTTGGAGACCCTCTTATTCGGGCGGTTTCCCCCACTTTCGTCTTCAGCGGACGGTACAGAGGCACACTCTTCTTGGCAATCATTGCATTGACCCAAGCATCACCCCAACATAACCCCAGCATCAGACTGAAGAACGACCGATTTGTATTGACGTGTCCAACTAGCCCCGACCCTATAATTAAATGGGGGCGTAGTGATATAGAGAGTGGTGATAGCTGGCGATGCTCCGGGGGATAATTGCATTTTCGGCTGAGGACAATGCTGCAGTGATGTTGGCCTGTAGACCACAGTTAGCCTTCAGGTCGCCGGCGATCTGTAACTGTCCATCTGTACGGTCACGGGGACCTTCTGTCTTCCCTTTTATTCTCACCGACCGTAGATCGCTTTCTGGACTACCTTCCCGTGCTGCTTGTCCTTATCTGTAATTATACTCAAGCTCGAGGGCCTTGTGTACTTGCTCGCTCTTATTATGTTTATAACTCCAGGGGATTCATTGCCGTGTAAGGATTTGACTCCCTTGGAATCCCCTATCAAAGGTGTGCAAGTCCTTCCAGATATCCTTAGGTCGTTCATGCGAGGCATGGCCGCAAGTAACGGAACACCGCCGCAAGACATACTGCTGTTACCATGGCCGTTGGTGCGACTCATCTCCTTTTCTTGACGAGTTACTAAAAATCAACTGTGAATTGAATAATACCTGGATATGCGGTTAGCAAGCCTTCTACGACTCTAGTAATATATGGAGCGACCCCATATGCCAAGTCCGACGCGGCGGCTATTATATCGATGGCAAACTCATCTAGTTTGTCAAAGAAACAAAGCATTTCCGATGCCGGCGATGCCGCTATAAAACCTAAGGAGAAGGGGCGAAGTTGGGGATAAAGAAGCTAATATCTTGAAGTCGCGGGCACAGAAACATTCACTCTTGACTCGGCCGATGCACTTCTTGGATTTCCTATCAGTACCCCTGGGCTCGGGTGGGATCATGGATACATAATGCTACACGCGATGTGAATGGGGTTTCACTCGACGTTCGTAAATTTACTGGTCAAAACAGGGTGGATGGTTCGAGAGTATGGTCGATATTCTGGGGTCGGATATGGGGTGGGGAAAAAGAGACGCTCTTGACGGATCTCTCGTGGTCGGGGGTTATGACCAGGACAAAGTACTTGGCGAGAACTACACGCAAGCTTTGGACTTCAGCGATACGACTGGATGTTGGACCGGCATCAAGGTACATATCAAAGCATCAAACTCAACTTCCGAGATGGATGAGATCATGAGCTTCTGGAGTCAAACAAGACCATAAACGTTTGCTTGGTTCCACAACGCCAACTGCTCTTTGAGACGCCCCAGTCCATCATTAAGGGCTTCGAAAGTGCAACTTATATGCTGAGCGAGGAGCTTTCATTTGGATTGCATTGATCCTCTTACATCTGCAACAACACTGATATGTGAGTGGTAGAGTTCCTCTCATAATCATGTCACGCTTCCCTGCAAGCCACTTAACTGCCAACAGTTTTGACGGTGACATCAACTTCGCGTTCACGACTGGTCTCGAGATACGTATACCGAATGACCAATTTCTAGTCCCGTATGTGGGCATAGATGGGAACGGAAGCCGTATTTTCAATCCAGATAAACGTGAACTCCTCATGAACGGTCTCTGGAATCAGCCCGCTACCCTTGGGCGGTACTTCTTCACTGCCGCCTACCTGATGGTAGACTTGGACGAAGCCACATTCACAATGTGGCAAGCCAATCCAACAAGCAGAAGTACCTTGGTGGCCGTTCAAGGGCCAAAGGCTCAGGCCAAGTGTACCGATGATCCAGTTACTGACGACCTCTTACCAGCGCCTGGGGGTGACCCGTCTAATAGCGAATCGACATCGCCGGGGGAACAATCCTTTTCACATGGTGCTATCGCCGGTTCTGTGATCGGGGCCGTATCAGCAATCGCGATCGTCGGTTTCGCATCGTTCTACTGCTACCGGCGACGTAAATATCGAGCTGGGAAGAGCTCCTCTGCCAGCGCTTCTACTTCACAAACGGCCGAGCATTTACATGTTGTACAACAACCTCATAAAACGAGTCAGATCCTGGCATGGCACAGGGTGCCTTGCACGAGATGTACCGTTCGTGGCCAACAACGCCAGAGTCGTATGGGCAGGATAGGATGATATTTGAGATGGATGGCAATGCAAACCGATGACCAGGGGAAACATGCGGGTATCAGCATGGAGTTTGGACGAGATTTCTAATCTTTCATGGAAAGTCTGAGGGTCAAATTAGGTGATTAATCTCACAAGACCGTGTGTTGTGTCGAAATGCACACCGTATCTACGATTCTTATGTCGTGCTCGTTGTGTAAGTGATGGTCTGTGTCAGACCTAGAGCCCTGACTAGCTTTAGCAGCAATGAAGTTCTGAGAAGTACGACGGGCACGTAACGAGACTCGAAGAGGCTAGCTCTATGAACTCCACTGGTCAATAATGCCATAGCAGATAGAATGTCCAACTATATCCATATCAGGGGTATGGGGATTATCGTATGGACTGGGGCTCTCCTGAAAAGTGACGCACGACGCCAGCTTTGGTTCCGCTCTGCATCCGAGGATGCCATAAGTTTCTTTTCTGAGGTGGTATGAACTCGCGATGCAGTTGGTGAGCCCACAGACTCGTCTGGGATTGGAGTCTCGGCATCGTCCCGGAGAGTTAGTGGTTCGCTCTCTCCCACGATCGCATTCTTGAAAAAGTCGTGGTGTAACACGTCAGCTGGCCCCAGTCTTATGCGACGGATGGCTATATTCAGAAGTATCCGCTTGGCATCGCTCCCATGCATTGAGCGACTCTGTCAATTATCCCATTATGGGTTCGCCATCTCGATATTCGGGGGTCGGTTCATCATCATCCCATTTCGTCCCGTCATGGAGCATCTTCGTGGCGGCAGGGCCGTAAGAGCGGGGAACCGGACCGCAGAATCATTGCATGCGCCGTATGATCTTTGAGAGCTCACTAGAGTACGAAGTACCTACTTGGGCCTCCAGGAGCGTATAGGCCGAAGCCCAGATATCATTCCCAATCTCTGTTTGCTTGTCTGAGAAAGAAAAATCCGGACCGGCGTATTGGATGGGGATGTTGAATGTCTCCGGTGGCTTGGGAATCCACATGCGCTTCGCCGAAGTCGACGATGGAAATATTACTAGATATCATGTTCGGTCCGATAGCAAACAGAATTGCGTGTAGTAATATTGTGGCGTATTCGGACTTCGATTAACCGCCAAGCCATACGACAGGCCCCTTATGGGATTCACCGACAAGCTCTAGCACTTCATCATACCAAATGTGGTCAAGAGCACCGGGTGTCAATTTCGTTAGGATATTGTCCGGTCGTAAGTCTCCATGGCATAACCCTTGGCGATAGAGGAACGCAAGACCTTCGACTGGCTGGTAACCGGTGGTTCATCACTCGGCTGAAGTCGTTCTCAATCTCGGGGCGCCGATCTGTCAGGCTTGGGCCGACGACAGGCAAGACAAAACAGAGGCGCGTTCCGTTTGGGAATTCCAGGAAGCAAGAGTTCTGGGGTTAGAATGATGTTATTCGATTCGAGTTCGCCGCTTTCGAGAGACCGGTTCTCCACGTGCTTGGTGACTTTTAAATAATTGCAGTGTAAAATGGAACCTTCTGCTGAGTTGATTTTCGGCGCTCTCTAGCTTTCGAGCTCGGGGTCCCAACAGAGCCACATAATGGCAATGCCATGGTGGCCGAGCTTATGGACGACCTTGAATCTATGTCTCCAACATCGATTGGGCAACGCCCGCCTGGCTGATACCACTCAACTCATTCAATTTAGTCCATCATTGAAAGAATCCTATATCTCCCCCCACAGAAAGACCCGGGAGCGGTCGTACCCCTGCTATGGGTAGAGGTAGCTTCCGGGGCCGTTGCAGTGTCTGGTTTCTGTTCGGCCATGTCGATGGAAGTATGTATGATGGGGGACGGTCGAGGTAGTCTGTTATGCACATGGTCTGAGAAGGCGCCCGTCTTATGGTATTTACCTGGAAGGAGAAGATCAAATATTTGGTATTCGCAAATACGGTTAACATAGTTAACAAAGGACATATCACCGATGCTCCTGGGATGCCTTTGTTGGAACTTGGCTGGTGGTCCAAACACTTTGACTGAAGGATGACTCAAAAAGGAGCAAGTAGAAGGGAAGGAATCTTGTTCGATAGAGGTGAACTGTGTGGATGATGCTTCACGCGTTGGGTGTTCATACCATCATGAACCATTCATGGTAACTAACAGCATGGTAGACAGGGCGTCATTATATTCATGACATGGCTTAGCTACCATAGACGTCACCTACAAACTTCCATTCAGATCCGGGCAATCACCGCGACCCCTACCCCAAAACACACAAATCAGAATGCAGGCTTGGTTTGCATCCGTACAGGTGCGCCTCTACAACAGTTTCTTTGCTGTTGATCTAGCATCGTGGTGAAAAGAGCATGGATGAAGAAGCTTATAGGTCGACGACCCCTGATCAGTAGTACCGGGTGGATTGCCCCTCGTTTGGTGTACCTGCAACTGGAGCTGTCTTAGCAAGATGACAAAAGAATGAACTGCTCGACGCCCCTTAATGTGGAGTACCGGGTCACTCCCGCCTTCGTTCATATTCTGTTTGTATCCTCATGTCCACATCAGATGATATCACAAGTAGTTCGCCGACCCCTGAGTCCGTAGTACAGGGTCGCGCCGGCCTCTGTTGGCATATTCACATCCACAGCAGAAAGGATTTTGTGCATTTTCGCCGACCCCTGAAATTCTATTACCGGGTCGCTCCTAAGCTCCTGCCCCGGTCCGTGCATTCACATCCGCATCATAAAAAGTCCGTAAACTTCGCCGACCCCTAATCAGCACTCCCGGGTCGCTTCGGTCCTCGTTAGCCCCACTCACATCCGCATCATGTTGCGCCTGCACCTTTTCTAGCAAACCTTCATTCACAAATACCAACGTGGGCACAAGTACAAGCACGCCAGCTCACAAGGGCCCGTGCACCCGCTAAGAAACCCAGGTCAACCAATCAGATGAGCGAAACTCGCCGCTAGCGCCTCCCGATTTCTGTTTAAGGAAATCTTCTCGTGAGGGCATCTGAACAATTGTAGGTACCGATGTTCGTCGAGGCATCCCCACGATAGTGGCCCACTAGCCCGCTTGGTTTTCCTCAAAGTTCGATGACGCTGTGCCTTCTTGAAATGCGCGTCCCACGGTATTGTTCACTTGCATTTTATCGGATACTCAGCTTGAACTCATCCTACGTGAAGATTGCCCGCAAAAATCCGTCACCCTTCTCCTTCTGCTTCATCTAGGGGTGGAATGATGGGCTATAAGGCGACGGACCCGTAGAAACACTGGATGGGTGGCATATATGTCACCTTTTGGACTGGTATTCGGCAGGATTTATTTAGAGATGTGTGCCATTTTTGGACCAAGCTATCTGAAGTTGTAAAACAACCCCTTGAACTCCTTGGACTCCTTCACCACCCATGGAGATGTGTGTACGACTGGCTAGCTGTCATGCTTAACATGCATAGCTATCCAGCGTATAGACCACGATGCCCTCGGTTGGGGTGTCTTCATCCCCCCACCAGAAACCCAGTTTGGTGTATGGCCTCTTAGACACCGCGAACCAATATCGATCCTCCACTGTGTGTCGATCGTCCTGTCGTAGGTGATTGGGTGTGGGCAGCCGCAGAGAGTGCGGTTCCATTCCGAAGACATAGATCGCGGTCCAAATATCGTGTCCGTACCCTAATGTGTATCAATGACGAGGGCCGACTGTAGTTGTCCGTTGGTGTTCTCAGCGCAACTTGGGGCGCAATGTCGAGTGCAAAACGCTAAGCAAGGTATCGGTTTCTGATTGTTGGCGGATAGCGTAAGCTAACGTCTTCAGATCGTTCGGAGTAGACTGCTCTAGCCGAAAGAAGAGGCTGAAGTCTCTATTTGCGGGATCCTACTAGCCGGAAGCAAGAGAGAGCCTTCTTGGCCTCCACGTCGAGGGCAACAGACCCATTGTTGATTTCAATAGGCTCCTTGTCCACAAGAGCATCAGTGGCCTTGGCGAGGAATTCATCATCCGACTCTCCCTCCACCTGAAAATAAATCTTCTGGAGGCGGTGGCGGTTTCCGAACTGACGAATGCAGCTCCCGGCAGCCTGAAGAGCGAAGACGGATAAGGACGGTGCGTCAAAATCGAAAAGCTTTCTCGGTTCCCAACTCATCATCAAATTCCCGACGAGGTGGGCGTTACCACCACAACTGAAAACGTCACTATAGGTGCCCATGTGAGACGGGTGCATAGCACCCAGGGACACGACGTCATGCTTCGTAACCAGGAAGTTGGCATCTTCAGCAAAGCCGGGGTCTAGGTTGATCTGGAATCGAATAAATGGATACTCGAAAGCGACCGCGCGACTCTCGCGGTTGACGAGGAAGACCGGTGAGACCTGGACACAGCGATGGCCCCTGTACTCCACGCAAACCGAAGTGCTGGTGCCGTCGCCGGACGAGGTGCCATCATCCCCCTCCTCAACGTCAACGATCCGGGGGATCTCGATTGCGTCCCTCCAGATCTGCTTGCGAATCTCCTCGTCCAGGAGAAGGAACTTGGGGAATCCCTCCTTCTGAGCGACCTGGGCCGCGGTGACGGCAGTGGATGCCATGGTGACCTGTAGATAGTTAGCATCCAGTCGGCATGGTTTGGTGTTGAAGGGATCACATGTATCGCGTAGGACTTACTGTTGGTGAGCTTTCGAGGGCGAGAAACGCAGAAGACGATGAACCAACGAAACCCAAACGCCAAAAGAGCCCGAGAATACGTCAAGAAATGCGAAAGATCGCAAGTGAAATCGAGAAGATGTCAAAAGAGAGATCAAAATGGTGTAAAGAACTCCAGAAGAATGTAGACGGGGTCAAGAAGATGTTGAGATCAAGTGCGATTTTGCAAGAGATCTTCCCCAAAATCATCAGATAGATCCGATGCGGGAAGGCAAAAAAGACCAAAGACGAGAGAAGGTAGTGGAGGTTGGTTCCTGGCCTATGCCCAAGTCTGGTTGGGAGAGGCGTGATGGAGAAGTTAGCGTGGAGTTTGCTCTGGAAAAGGCGTAGGCAAAAACTCTACGGGATTGACGTATTTTGTGTTTGAGTGCAGTGGCATAGCCAAAACCTTGAAGTTACGGTTAAGCAGTTAGCGTTATCGGCGACCTCCCTCTACCGATAACGAATAAAACGCAAATCAATATAGGGATTTAGAGAAGAAGGAGTCCATGGGGAGCTTGTCCCTGGTCTCTGGCATAGGATGTAGTGGGCCGGTACTTTCAGCCCTTTTCCACGTATCTTAGTTGAGAGACTCTCCGTAGAATAGAAGTCTCTGTGTAAGCAATTTACAGGGGAGATAGAATGAGCGATCCAGAAGTACTGTCTGTATATCCATGGCACCTCCTTCGGAATTGAAGACAGAACTTAGGTAGAGCATAAAGCTCGTGGACTACGTCCCGATTATGCAGAGTGAAATGCAACGGCCGTTATGGCTGAGTGTCTCTTATTGAAGCAGTCTATCTGTTACCAGTGGAGCTCTGTTCGAGACAGCAGAGTACATCTCGGCCGGGCAGTGAATGGGAGATGAGTAACCGGCTTCTACTGACATCTACCATCTTGAGCAAGGCACGTAAGATCAGTCACTGCGGTGCTAGAGATGTAATCCATGGTGTTGTATAAAGCTCCGCACTATCTACGGCCCTATACCCAGCTACTGAAGTCCCGTGATAATGAACCGGTCGTATGTGTGTGTTGGTGTAGCAGCCCAGAAGGTCCTAGGCCATAGCAAGTCGCTAGGACTTCCGCGTTCTCTAGAACAGTCTACCTTCGTCCGGTCGGCACAGTTTCTGTCCTCCGCCGAAGCAGGTCAAGAAGCCGTCCTTATTCTCGATATCCTTGTCTGTACATACAACAGTTAGCAGAGCGAAGAGAATACGGCTACGCAACGGGCGGCGGGGACTTACCGGTGTCGATCTCGGTGTAACTGTATGTTGGGCCCGCAGGGTCGCGAAGGCAGTAGCAACTCAAAGTTGTCTGCAATTCGCGCTTGAGACTGCAGTCCTTGCAGGTGTTATAGTAGTCTCCACTGGGTAAGGGGATCAGTTAGCTTGTGGTAGAGGCTACGGTCAGGGAATCTACTGACTCTTTGAAAGCGGCGAGCTGGCCGCCCTTGTTCCCGTAGCAGCGGCCGATGTCGAGTTCGGTACACTGCGTACCCTTCGGTCCTCCATCACAGAGGGAGCCTAAGAAGGGCGCATCGTCATGCCAGAGCAAGGTCGGGCGGCCGCAATGGGAGGAGTACTCGCCATTTTCCCCGATGGCCACGAGTACGAGGCAGAGGAAGGTAGTCACGGTTCCCATTATGACTGAGTTATGCTTGGAGAGAAGGCTCGAAGTATTCCTAAGCTGGGCTGGGGTGGTGCTCCTGCTGGAAGGCTAGATGCCGGAGGATTCGGGATGCGTTCTGGGAGTGTAAAGGCTCGATGGGAAAGGTCGTAGGCAAAGAGAAATGGGGTCTGGAAGGTGTTGGGTCTATCTATCTTACCTGTGGGGACTGGGTTCCTTCGGCGGTGCTCCGTTAGTTCCAGGTCTATAGGAAAAGGGAAACACAATGCGATTGTTTGCTTTGCAGGGCTGCTCGACACGTGACAAGGTTGAGATGAAGTCGAGACTGGAGAGAGAATTACCTTCTGCGGTGTCTCGGATGTGAAACCGTTCCTCTTCTAGGGATTTCCGTTTCTAATCCGGAGAATATGGGAGTAGACTCGGGGGTTGGTATCTCCAAGCGAAATGTGCAATCGAGAAACGGAGAGAAATCAAGATAGATCCATTGTAAAATTTCTATTAGAAGCCATCGAACGGGCAACAGTAATAGCCATACTAGACCGCTGCAGGGGCGTGGGGCGTGGGCCGTGTCGATGTTCTTAACGTCGACGAGATATCAAATAGAACTTCTCCTATGGTATTGCTAAAGCTACATCGTTAAATTAGTCGTTCGCAACGGCATACTCGACGACACCAGATTCACCGAAATAGTAGCAGATGTACACTGCCCAGAAAGATGTATATGGCGGCCCTTGCTTGCCTAGACAAAGATGAGAATGATTGGGATACAGCTCTTAGAACCAACGCGCCTTTCCAGCCCAAACACGCCTTGCTTGTTCTTTGCCAATCTTCTCCCATAATACTTTCTAGAACGAGCTGGCCTGACAAACATTTGCAAGGTTGAGTCTACAGGTTCAAACCACAGTTAATTACCCCTGGCCAGATGAGACGATTATCCACACCCAGTTACCGACGATACATGAGGCTTGGTCAAGCATCAGATCGCAGGCTCGTCCGCTGAGTCTATTACCTGACACTAGGAATACCGCTCCAGAGAATCTTTTCGCTGATCACATACATTAGAAGGGTCGAGCACGAGGTAGCCGCCGGTACCACAAGAAAGTCGAGGAATATCCATCAAGTTCAATGCTACCGCCGCATTCCTTCTGTATTCATGCAAATGCCCAGGATTCCCCGAGATCGGACCGAACCGAAACCTCCTCCAAGCCTACACACCCCAGACGAGCCCCCCACAAACACGCCACCCTAACTGGTGATAGTGCTGTGACCATAGAGCTGGCCAACCCACTTCACGGGAGTCACGTTGGTGAAGTTCTTGATGTCGCCGAATATATCCTTCGTGGGCGCGTTCTCGAAGGCCTCGAGGCTGTCCCAGACCAGGAAGGCCTGCACGTGGAATCCGGAATCCGGGTTGACGGTGCCCACGGTCCAGCTCTTGAGGCCCAGCGGCCCCCAAACCTTCTGCACGAGCGGCATGTGCGTCTCGAGGTAGTATTTCATGTTGAAGTTCGACTCCGCCTCCTTGGGGTAGATAACATTGACGATTGCTTGCTTCGAGGACATTGTGGCTGGTGTATCGCGAGTCTTGACTCTCAAAGAGAACAGGGCGGAACGCGTTAAACACAAGTTGGTATATATGGGATCGCGATGGATTGGAAGTGCAACTATCTAAGCCGTCGGCGCTGTGAACATATATAGCTGGTGATCCCCTCAACGCGCTCGAGCGGGGGGGCCCAGGGCTAGGGTCGGGCTTATGCAACGCAAGAGAATTTTGATTCTTTTACGACCGCTTGGGTGGAGACTCCAAAGTAGGCGCAGTAGGAAGCCGGGAAGCCCTATTGCCGATCACATAAAGAAACAACGGGAAGCTGAAAGCTACTGTATGTCCTCGGGTGTGAGAAGGCTACACAATAAGCGATATTTCCGGGCGGGGCATGGGCTACGTCATTGGAGTGCTCTATTGAGCCAGTCAAAAATATCCAGTGGAGAATTCCGATAAGGCCGCGCCGTCGGCAGATAATGTGGCGTTTCGGCGTTAAGTATACCATGCTAGGGGTCAATTCGTTAACACCGAGCAAGCATTTGCTCGTGTCTTGCGGGAATTCCCATCATCTGGCCTTGGTTGAGGCTAAACAGAATGCACTCCTGGCAGCCGGCTAGAGCCATCAGGGAAATAGCATGGTTGAGACCACGACAAGTGGCCGGGGATGTGTCGATTCAGGATTCACTCAATCAATCATCGCCGCGGGTCCCCCTTTTCGCAGTTTCTCTGAACATTCTGGACACTCTTATGTCCTCATGCACATAGGAACGGAGCTCCCATTCATGACGCCGAGAATTGTCACCCGGTTCTTGAGGTCTCATATTTGGGGGCGTCCTCCCGACAGGGGAACGCTGCATTCTTTATGGCTCCCAACAGATATAGCATGTCTAGAAGGTTAAGACACGGACTGAAAGCTGGGAGCAATGCAACGATTGCGGAGCGCACCAGATCATCATTCCAGCGTGTCTGCTGTCCGCTAAAGATGGGACTCGCGAAACGTGCGACAATGCAGAGGATGTAATTTCCAAGCAATATGGTAACCGAGATCCGGGATCCGTATCAGCAAATGCAGGTAGTGACTACGGCATGGTCGGCTTTTGCCATGGAGGGTTTCTTGTCAACCCGACTGCATGGCCATCGCTATCTGCCTGCTCGGGGATGTCTCGGATCGTCGGGAGCTTGGACAACAGTCCCCCTAAGATGGTGGGGTTTCCATCCAGCTAGAGGGGTTGCCTGCCGACGGCGGGTTTTCCTCGACCGAATCGAATCCGAGCGGTGCGGGGGGGTGCGGGGCCGAGGCTATGGCGCACCGGCGCCGGTTATATACCGTAGGAGTACGGCTTGCCTCTTAAGGGCATCCCTGGGTATGGACTGCCGGCTGAGGCCCCCAAGATCACTATCTACTCAATGTGATTCTTGGCGAAAATCTGAGTGGGTGCCACACAGCTGCGTCTGCCAGACGCCTGCGCAAGTGGCACTTAACGTGGCACTCGTTATGACAACTACGGATGTCGACATCGCTTCCACATGCGACTGGTGAGGCCGGCTGCATCCAACGAAGGGCATCAAATCACTAGAGTGAAGCCGAGGGTGATAGTTCCTAGATGTGTGGCGGCCGAGCCCAGTTAGCGGATGCTTTACCTGTCAGAGTCACATTAATGCAGTAGCACTGATAGTGTCAATGTGGGAGGCCAATACGGCTTTAACCGGGCGAACGCCCTGCAAAGGTCGGCGAGAAGGCTGTTTGGGTGAGAAAAGGCTGTACGCCACAGCATCTGCGGCGGCGTATCCAAATATAACGCATCTGTTTAGGGCATGCTGTTGGTTCTGCGTTGACCGCACCCTGCCTTATCTTTGCTCCCACATCGGTACATCTGCTCCTCCGAAATCTGTGCCGGCAATTCTGCTTCGGTGAACAAAGTCACAATGGGGCGGACTTGGAAAGAGGTCGGCGTACCAATCGCCCAAGCAGAATATGAACAATGCCGGCTTAAGGTAGCTTGCATAAGTAGGTAATGTAACCGCCTTGTCCGAATTTCAATTTCCGAGGTTGCCCCTGACTGTGTGGTCGGAGCCTGTCGTTACGGCATTTCCACATATACACTTTTTGTCGGCTCGATATGGAACTCCTGCAACTTCTTATTCGATTCTGCCTCTTATACCGAACATGTTTTTGAGAAGGCAGATTTCCGTCCTCCTTCCCACTTTACCTGATAATGCTGAGTGATATTCATGTCGCTGTTAAACCGCTCGTCGCCGGTATTATTGTCTTATTCGTTGGTGTTGTTGCGCTTCGCAGCCTCAGCCCCAGAAAATACAATAATGAGAGACAGGGACTGCCGGCCATTCATACTAAAATCCCATTGTTCTGCCGTGTCATTGGTAGGATTCGGCATAAAAAGGACTACTATGAGCGACTGAGGTATGTCTCGAATGCCGTCGGTTCGCTGATCCAGGCTAAACCATTCGCTACAGGGACCAATGCAGGCTACCAATTGTAGCATTCCTACTTCCCGGGGCCAGAGTCTGTAATATGTTCTCAGTGTCCACTATCCAATCTATTCCAAAGCAAAGCAAAGCAAAACCCTCGCGTTTCAGCCCATTTGACTCAGGCTCTCGGCCAAGCTATGTGGCGTCAACACCGAGGCCGACAGGGTTCTGGAAGAAGATATGAACCAGGAAAATGGAGGATACGGAAATATCTACACCGCCATGCATTACGTGCTGAGCCCAGGAAAGGCGTTGAATGAGATGAATCGTGCAATGATCGACCGTCTGTGCGAACCTTTCGATAGTATCCGGCAAGGAATCACTGTGAAATTGGATGAGCGGTTGAGGCACCATATCGCTCTGGCAACTACTGATGCCGTTTATGGGCACATAACCCCTTCCAGGACACCAAGGTGGAGAGTGCATTTCGGCAAGTAAACACCTAATAGCAGAATCTCATAACGGTCTGCCAACCAGCCAAAACTAGACAGGAAGTTCAGGCGGGCTATCCCTAACCTTATTTTCTTGCCCGACTAGCTCGCACGGCTGTCGGAATGCAACCATAAAGAGCTTAATAAGCCCGAACCAAAACGTTTCGAGTGTTCACCTTTTGGAGTCTAACAACAGCACGGTGTCCGCAACCACAAGATCATTACCGACGCTTTCCAGAAGTAGTTTCGTGGCAACTACCATGAGGGAACTTCTGGACTTGTATGCCACCGAGTGCTCGTACGGCTTATCACTATCCGACCGTCCAGTCTTTGAAGTCGGGTACCCCGTTGCTACCATGGCAAACACGTACGCTGCCATATTCTGGATGATCTTCTACGTATTCTCGAATCCGGACGCCTTTTGAGAGGTCCGCCAAGAAATCTCCAGTATAATCGCAATCTCAGTCGACGGAACCCAGGACGGAAAGAAGACTCGCCATGTCCTTGACAGGACGAAGGTGAACTCCCATTGTCCTACGCCAGTTTGTTAGACTCCAAAAGGTGGGCGCTTAAACCGTTGTTGGTTCGAGCTTATTTGGCATATGTGTTGTATTCCTACGTAGTCTCGACCTTCAGACAGGCCGTCAAACTGCGGGGTGTCGGCATTTCCTTACGTAAAGTCTGTAAAGACACAATTCTGATCGACACATACTACCTGAAGAGGGATGCCACAATCCTCACGCCGACTTGTCGCCATCCACACGGACCCCGGGGTGTGGGGCCCCGATGTGCTCTCCTTCAACTACCACCGCTTTCTACATTCTAACAACGACAGCCTACCGAAGGAAAACGTCTCTCCTGTTGCCTTCCGAGGCTTCGGCGGGTGGCACCACACTGTGCCCTGGAAGACACTTCACCACCATCCAGATCTTTGGCCTAGACCAGCATGCTAGTCATGCGCTTCGAGGTCGAGCCTACTTCAGTCGATGGGAGCTGGGTGCGGCCGAAAACGGAGAAACCGAATATGGCGAATGTTATAATATGACCCGGTCATGATAGAGAGGTACTGTTGAGTGTGACAGAAGATTATAAAGATGGTATCTGGGGTGTTAAAGTTGCGAGTAGAGAGGCCATGTTAAGGGTTACGGTAGAAGATTTAGAAGAAGAAATACAAGAGAGTAATCGAATGATCGATGCCAGATGCGTGATAAGGAGATAATTATATCGGTATATTAGCACCTTTTGAACTTCATGGTGAAATTCCGTAGGAGTGAAGATCCTACATCGTATTTACTTTTACGTTCTGCTTCTGGGTTTGGGCACCTTACCGTTTTAGTCCAAAACATTATTGCCACGTCAAACCTTCGTTGGAACAGGGTTCGGAATAGGGGTAAAGTGTCACGGACCAATGTGGAAACTCCTAGATAAGGGCTATACAGGGGTTGTAGGTCTATATATAGGGCGCTTTTCCTCCCGTATATTGGAGGGAAAGCCAGGCGTTACTGGTATAATCTGCTGTTACCCACCTGTTAGGAGACTGTTTCTTCTAGCCTTTCACGCTGTTACACCCTTTTCTCTGACATAAAGCGACCCACACGTTCTGGGTATATATATGGTTGTATAGTCGCCTATCTTCTAAAGCTCGGGCATTATTTTCGAATTTAACTGGTATTCAACCTATATTTGACAACACACTCTGTTATATCCTGTTGCAGTTTCTTAAAACCAAAGATCAACAGGACGCCTTGGTTGGGTATATTAACAACGTCCGGAGGAAAGACTTTACGACTGGCAATAGAGCGGTCTACGATCCGCTTATACTGTGGTAAAGTAGAGTAGCATTGGCTTCAATCTAAGCAAAATATCTCCGACCACGCCTTTGGTCACCATCTGGCTCACTTCATGTCGGCTGCAGGCCATCACCTGGACATTCATCCCCTGAAGGTCATCCCAGCGATACACTGCAGACGCCTGTGGTGGGCGTACTATCAATCAACCAATGTAACAACCAAAGTTTTAGTTGTGTTCCATTCTGTGCGCAGTAATTTCCCATATCCAATGATGCTGAGCCTGCCCAGCCATTGTAAGCCCTCAGGGCCGGCGAAGAGGCGCCCCCAACACTCAGACCGCAGAGACGGTGGTGAGTTTAACGGTAACACGCATGCGCTCATGACAGAATAACGGGTGACAGGTTTTGAATCCAACCATTTTCAATGTCTGGGTATGAAGACGTTTGGTTGAGTTGGTTGTAAGATCTTTACCCGAACAAGCCTATGGCGATGGACCGCCGGCATAATAGCAGCAATCAAGTCCACTATCAACTGACATAACTCTGTTGAAAATGGAGGCCGGCATGACGTGATTAGGCACCAGGGCTGCGCGGCGATTCCGGTAGCCGCTGATTGCATTTTGAGGCCCATTTCCTGATTGGAGCAAGGGATAAGTGCCCAACACGATGTTAGCCCGACAGGTCGCAGAGTGCCGCACTTTTGGCTTAGGCGGGAACATATGACTGGACAGCGGCGCTATGCTCAATCAGGTATACCGGCACTTGAGCCCGGAAAGTTCAAGCCTCAACTTAGAATCTTCGTGGAGTAACAGCGTCAACCCTGGGGAGCTTCGGTGGAAACTGTCCCAATCCCTGAACTGAAGGTGACATTCCCTTGAACGTTCATATGGTGGATGAGGGCGCAGCACAAGAGCCTGGTCCGATTGCTTCGCCGCGGACAATCTGACTATTAATATGAGCCCACGTACCCATCTCATGTTTCTCAACAGGAGAAGTCCTGACCAAGGAGAGCTCCAGTGAATGAACCGCAGCAGACGATTGCCCAAAAGGAAAATATCCAAAAAGAAAGTACCACGTCTCCATCACAGCCAAGGTATGCATGGCTTGGGCCATTATAGCCTAACTGCCTCTCCTTAATCAATCGTGGAGGTATGCATGCCGGGGAACTGCAGAACAGCCCGACTTTTTGTAGGATCCATCAAATAACATCTGAAGTCCGTCATGAAATTCCAGATGTCTTGCAGATATTGACTGACCACAATCATCCCTGTACATATTGGAGGCCGACCTCGCTTTGTCTCAGGGGTAGGACAACCACCGCTTGGAGGCCAATAGTTCCAGAATCGGTAAGAAAGCTCAGTGTAGAGGCTGTTCCCATCAGCAAGATTACCAATTTTATTGATGGTTCCAGGCAGCCACAATTGTTAAACTGGGCTGTTTGGGTGTCTGGTGTATGCTTACTAGAATTCTTCGGATGAAGCGGACGCGAATAGATAATTAGCCGATCGTTAAGATGCAGTCAAAGCGGCCCCCACTCAGAAAGATTCTAGAAATCGCCTCAAGTGGTGGCATCCATGGGGCAGATATCATGAGATTGCTTTATGGGGCCCATGTAAGACGGCTTTGCTCATCCGCAGGAAGGTGTCATTACTAAGGAATACAACAGAGTCTATCAAGGGATGCAGTTGAGGCCCGTAGAGCGGGAGCCGGTCTGCAAACGGGTTCGATAGTGGGATGTAATAATTGGCCTCAATCCACGCATACTGGCACACATTTCTATTTGCAGCTTAGATGCGGCTTAGTAGCATTTTTGAGGCAATCTTATGTAGGACTAGAGGGGTTGGGGGTCTCATCTAGACCACCAATATCTGGCCTTACAATTCCGGGATAATTAGGCCCCAGAGGGAAAGCCGAGGGATATAAATTATCGAGGACGGTAGTAATATTTACTTCGGGGCACCATCGTTCGGACATCTCCAACAACTCACTTCATCTCATTCTCAAAACCCTCGGAATGTCAGCCCCTCCAAGACATTTACACATTCCCAACCGGGTAGACTTCCGCGACTCGTCTTCCCAAGCTCGTGTGCGACCATCCCCCCCCAGCGAGGACGACACCTCCACGGCGGCAGATGATACTTCAGATACTAGCTCCGTCTTGTCTGTCCCAGACACCAACAACCTCGGATGGAATATCTTGTGAGCCTAGCTACACCCCCCTCACGCCACATTAGGAAAGCTTCTGATACAGAGACGTAGTCGCGTTCCCAGCACAGCAACTAATACCGTATATGAAGCGTGGGAGATATTGTCTGTGACGCCCACGAATGAGCTCCGGTCTAAGACGAAGTTTCTTGGGTTTGATTTGAAAGCCAACTACGCGGTTGCCAAGGATGGCTACACCGGTGTCCGTCCAGTTCCGTACTACAAGCAGGAAGAACTCGCAGGAATGGTGACTGCAGCTCAAGAGGCTTACAGCACCGGGCGATCTAAGCGGGGACTTCTGCAGATCTGGAAGCGCCGCTCGTACATGGAAGACCTCACGGCGCGACTCTACTCTCTTCCCGGCTCCCTGCCAAACAGACTGGGTGCATTGTTGGACACCCGCCACGCAGCGACAAACAAGAGCCAGTACGCCCGCCGAGAGTGGAAAGTTGTCTTCATGAAACGCATAGAAAGTGCGATCGCTGCTGACCCCTCTCACGACCGCTCCAACCCCCCCGCCTGGCGCTCGGCCCGTAAACACACTCAGGAGAGAGGTCCTATCCAGAAATGGCTTCTCGTCATTCGCGGCCAAGTGACCCAGACTTCTGAATCTGGGTTTGTAACATTTGACACGACCACCAACCCGTGGCTTAAGGCGGACCGGCAGACTCATCGAGAGAAAGCAGAACTGAGAGCGAAGTCAACATGTTATTAATACAATTTCAATACGTTCAGGTTAAAGGGGGTAAGGTAGGGAACGTCTTGGTAGCTTTATACGGGGCGAAACGAATACGAATGGCGTGAAAAACGTACGGCATAGCCATAGTGTCGGTTTCCTTTGTTTGCGAGGAACGAACGGATGGCATCTCTCTCACTTTCAGTCACTCCTTGCTCGGAAACGTGGGGCATTCTTAGGATCTCCTGTCGTTCTGTAGCTCCTTGCCTGTCGAAGCTTGCTTGCCTACGTACACGTGGCGGATTTATTATCGTTACCGTATATGGCAATAATACGTATCTGAATGTACACCGGGTGGCTTAGCCACCGTGGCTTTAACGGATAGCCTGTAAGATCGTCTGAATTTCTGAGAATAGACTTTTAGGCCTTTTAGCTCTACTGGTGCTTCTCTATAGGCTTTCACCTTTAACACGTTATTGCTACACGGAAAGCTGAAGGAATTTGGTTATCTCAATCAGCTCATGAGCGAGGAAAATTAAATGGTTGATGGCGGACCGGTAGCCACGACAGACACCCATATCCGAACCTCGTAGATGATGGGCAGCAGAGGAATTGACCTAGGTGGGTTTAGAAATACCCGCATTTGCAGGATGCTGTTGGGGATAGATTTCCCAAGAAAAAGAGAAGCAAGCTCATGAGAGTATCAGGCAAAGGCACGGAATTGCGCGTCCTAGGTGGAAAGAAGGTCTGACACCTATTAGACTCGACACGAAGTGGCCAGCATGGAGTTTTGGGGGCTGCGCAACCCTGGTGATTGAATATGCAAGTTTCCAATTTATTCACTCCAGTCCTAGCCTTACCCAGAGTCTAATTGGGGCCAAACGCCTAAGCCGACATCACTCTGTGACTTCTCTCGGCGTCTCACCATTGCCTATTCATGCTGCATAGCGAACACGTTGACCAGTGGTCCGTCTCAGACGGCGGCCGGCTTTGGCGCGCTGACCGGCAGGGTGCAGCAGCGCGCTAGGCGCCGGAGTTACGATGCAGGGCTTCTCTCTCGCAGCCGCGACTGACCGGATGACCGGTACTCCTTCCTGGTTCCAAATCTCTCTAGTCTTCAAGAGCTCTCGCAGTCGTTGCCCCCGGCTCTTCACGTCGTATGAAGGCGGCTTGAGCACATAGCTGTCCCAGAGGCCACCCTTGCGCTTGGCACTCCTCTTTCTCTGCTCGGTACGGAGGAGGTTACTTGCCGCTTCCCTCACGGCAGCCTGCTCCGCGAAGTCGTTGCTCTTCACGCTAGCAGCCTCCGCGTAAGCATCCTCGGCATCCGCGTCCCTCTCCAGCGCCTGCATGATGTGGCCTAGGTACAGGTGGGACTGGGACCAAGGGGCCGAAGCGCAGGCGTCTTCGTCGTATGCTAGGGCAAGGGCATCGTGAAGGGAGCTGAGAGCATCGTCACAGTCGGCCAGCGAAAGCGATTGCCTGCGATTGATGATCGACGCACATTGCACAAGGGAAGTGACAATGTCTTCGGTGCACTGCACCTTCTCCTCTTCCGTCAAATCGAATGAGGATGAACTGAGTAGAGTCATATTGAAATAATTAATATTATTCGGTACACTCGACGTCACTCGGTGTCCACTCTTGTTATCGATGTTATAATACTTGCTATCAACGCTGGATGCTGGGATTTTGACGGAGATCGCACATGGTTCACCTATAAATAGGTCAATCAATGCCATTGTAATCCTGTGCATATTGCCTCTGTTCATCTATTCACAAAGGGGTTCCTTGAAAGGTACCATCGTCTTCGCGTATTCACAATGGTCTCGGTTGTTCGTGGTCGGCTGAAGCAGTGCAGAGAATGCGAAGGGTTACAATGGCAAGCCATGGACAAAGGCGATTCTGAATTTGGGAGTGTTCTATTCATAATGTTTCGCTTAGCTACGTCAATTCTCGTCCACCCATCTCCTCGGAAACTTAGTTTTCCAGAAGAAATGAGAACTGATATGTTTGTCGACACGCTACAAGAGTTTCATGGTATGCCAAAGACTCTCTCTCCCTTACCATAACCTTAAGCTCGATTAAAGGCGCAGAATGTCCACAATCCAGCACTAGTAAGTTCCAAGGACAGTATTCTTAAACTTAGGCTATTGATCCCTTTGGTCGAAGCATATTTTCCTCAAGGTCTATGGGGATGTATTTCATTGCAGATCTTGGCCCTAGCTTGGTAACGAGGCTTGATGGGATGTTAGCCGTCATCGTGACCTTCGGTGGATTGCCACATACCGGGTGTGGCGTGAACGTATCGCTTGTCGGATCCCTAGTAGGTTTCTGCGACGCAGTTTTAAACATGACACTGGCACAATTAGGTGCTTGATGTAGGAGGGCGCTAAGTTGAGTCTTCGAAGTCCAGTCACTCATTAAGGCTGAACCGTATTTGGCCTTGGCATGTTGAATAGTGACGCGAAAGATTCATTACACAAGCCGTTCGGCACATTAAACAATACATGCAAGCCGGGGCAATCCACAAGCTAAAACCGTTCAGAATAACCCATCCCATTTGTCGTCCGCGCAGCCTCCCCGCTACACATGTCCACTCACTTGGTTATCTCAACTGTTTTAGTTGAAATCACCTGCCTCTTAACGATGTATTCCATCTGTCCTGGGGTCGTACTTGTGGCAATCTTATTCTCAACCCAATTCAACACCCTTCTCTTCCTCTCCTCCTCCTTGTCCAGGTCGGGGTATCGCCACACGCCCTTTCCCCGCCCCGCACAATGCAACTTCCAAGTACTGGCCTCGAAGGCCAGCCAGCTCCAGCTGTCGTTCAGATAGCACTTCTCAGTCCCCACCATAATGGTCTTGACCTGGCCCATAATGCCGGGCGCGGGCCGGAGTTCCTTGAGCCCGGCGGCGAGCTTGACCAGGCCGGTCATGTATGTCAACGCGATCTCACGACCGAGGCATGCGTGCATTCCCGTGCTGAAGGGTGTAAGCGTCTGGGTCCGCTCCGGGCGGAATTCGGTTGGCGAGTCGACGGCAGAGGGGTCACGGCAGGCGGCACCCTGTGGTGAGTGATTAGCAATGCTCAGGACAGGGAGATAAGGAACAAATGCAAGGGACGCAACTTACGAGCATGAGAACCACGGCACTACCGGGGTTGATCAATTGGCCGTCGATGGTGGCACGGGTGGTCGCAATGCGGACATCGCGCTGTGTGCTGGTAACACGCAGTGCCTCGAGCACATAGGCCCGTAGGGTTTGGTCGTCATTCCGCGCAGCGAGGTCTTGCACCTTCGACCAGTGGGACGTGTTCTCGGGAAGTAGGAAGAACTGCATGATTTCGCAGAACGCCGTCACAGGGACAGCGATGCCTCCGAAGGCTGTCAGCCACAAGGCGTCAGTGACCTTGTCGACGGACTTGCCGTGCGCCAGAAGCGCCTCGGCGATGCTTTGGCCGCAGGAACGTAAGGAGCCAGCCTTGACGGAGTTCTTGCGCAAGGTAAAAGACTTGAACAGGCTCATGACTGAGTTTGGTGGACCGAAGGCCAGTTCGTGTACCAACTCTTTGGTGGAGTCGACGATGACCTGAGCGCTCTCCTGGGCCCAGCGCCGACGGTTCCAGGCCATGGCGGCGTCGTTGTTGTTGACACCCCAGGTTCGAATGTTTAGGAGGTGCTTGTACATGTCAGCAGCTCCAAGAGTGCCCTTGGGGTTTTCGTGAGTGTTGATGTCGAAGTAGAAGAGGTCGGCGAGCATATGGGCATTCAGTGGGATAGCGACGTCGCGAATCAAGTCGAGCTGGTAGAGGTTGTCCTTCATCTTGAAGAGTTCCCGATCTAGCAATGCTTTGCCCTCGTTGGCAATGAAGCCCGCCAGGATTTTAGAAAAGTCAGGAATACTCATAAACACCTTCTGCATAAGTTGCTTGTCGGCCGCGTTCTCGGGCTTATCTCCTGCGAGCATGTACCAGCTGAAGTCTTTCTCGCCTGGCCACAAGCTGTTCATAGCAGGAAGCCAGGGGACCACGAAGCGTCTGTGGTCCTCCAGGACCTGCCGGACCCCAGAATGGCTAGCTACCACGACCGTAGCCCTGGGCGGCTTGGGGTCGTCCAGAGTGTACTGCTTGATGGTTCCAATCTCCGTCGCGATTTGTTGATTCATCTTCTTCGTGAACATGGGCTGCATGACGTGAAGAGAGTTGTACGGAAACCAACCCGGGACGCCGCGTTGGATGAGCTTATAGAACATAGAACCGCCGAGGGTCTTGTAATCCTGTTGAACTTCGTTGTAGCCCCAAGCCGTAAGGTTCGACACGGTGTAGTCTATGGTATTGAACCGGTCCGAGCGGACAAGCGTCACAGCATCCGAAAGTACCGCGCGACCGACCGAGTATGTGGGGCAGATGCCGCAGCCAGGGTTCATTGCCGGCTTGATATCTTCGACCATCAGGCCAGGGTAGAGCTCAACCATGTCTGGGTGAGTGTAGAGCTTCTCCAGGATGTCCTGGATGTCCTTGTCCGAGTTGATCTCCTTGAACTTGGTGTATCTCTTGAGACCAAAGAACTCCCGAAACTCGTTCAAGGAACCTACTTGCCACTTCCGGGCTTGCAGGATGCCAAGAGTCTCCACAACCTTCAGAGCCTTGGGTACCATGCGGGCGCCGAAGCATCCAGCAGGGTCCTCGATACTCTCTTTGAGGATCCGCACCAGATCCTCGTCGCGGAAGCGGCCATCCTTCTGCCGCTGCAAGCCACCGAAGGTCCGCTGACTGGGATCCTTGGGGGTACGTGCCTCGAAAGCCACAAGCCCCTTCAACAAGTCGCCAGGGGTAAGCTCACTCAGTGATTCCGGGGTGCGGTCGGGGAATATTCCACAGAAGAACTCGTTGATCCATTTCTCGTCTCTCTTAGAGATACAAGCATGGAACCTGTAGAGGAGGTTGAACTCCACACTGACCTGGTTGCCGATGCCTCTCGGGGTGCCTTCGCTGTCAAACTGTTTACCAATCTCGACCCTCGGATCCAGGGTCCAATCGCTGTCGGAGTGGTGGGTGTTCGTGATGGCTCGCAGGTAATCATGCAGACAAATGTTGATGTACAAGCCGCCGACTATGAGTCTGGCGGTATTGAAAAGGTCATGGTCCTGCTTGGCAATGGCTTTCGCGACGTCACCCGGGCTAGCACCTTCAGTGACGGCAAGGGTGAAGCGACCGCCCTCATTGATCTTCAGAAGAATATCGGCGACGTAGTTATGGAACCGATTGTAGAGCACTAGCATCACGTTTACGCCGGGAGGCTGTCCCAGAAGGCGCTTCTCGTGGAAGGTGTCGGGCTTCAGCTTGCCCTCCTTCATCGTCCGGATCTCGAGCTGGTCCTTCAAAGAAGAGCCGTACAAAGGGGCCAAGTCCAGGTAGGACGAGGTGTCCGAGATATTCATGTTAGTACGGTTCGTGCGGAATATGTCGTGGATGATGATGGAAGCATGGTAGAAGAGTATCGAGGAGATTCCGGCGGGGTTCTCCTTGAAGTTGTTCTCATCTCGAGCCATCAACATGTCGAATAGGAGACCTTCGTCGGGCTTTACACCATGTAGGCGCTTCGAAGTGCGGATGGACTTAGCATACGGTGTGCCGGCCTGGCCGAGATGGGGGCTCAGGATGTTGTTGTAACTGCCATCCGGGGTACGGTATTGGAACATTCCATCGGGCGCCTTTGGAACCGTTCCGCGCAGGGTAGTTTGCGGGTCGCCGGGGGCCTGGAACTCGATCCCAGACATTGCCGTGTCCTGGGTATCGTGGTTGCGACCCTTCGGGTCGACGACCTCATACTTGATATCGCCGCCCACGTAACTCAGAGGTGGGTGTTGGAGGTTGTCCCAAAGCGTGTCGATGAGCTTGTTTGTCAACTCCCTGCGGACGACCGAGTCGCGCGGGAGCTTGGCGAGAATGTTGATGAGCATCTCTGTCGTGCCTTTCTTGTCGTCAAGGGGTTCTCCTTTTTTCAAGACCTGCTCCACGAGCGGGATGAGCTGCGAAAGCTTGTATTTGCCATGTACGGACCTGAGATCCGCCAGCAGGGCCACGGCAACAGCCTTGGGATCGGAGAAGAAATTCTCGGACCTCTTCTGAGGGTCTGCGTAATCTTCTCCGGCTTGATATTTTGCATTGACGAAATCTTTGGCCTTGGCAGCGTCACTGGCATTGTTGTAAAGGACATAGGCGG
This sequence comes from Monosporascus sp. CRB-8-3, assembly GCA_004155055.1. Lineage (NCBI taxonomy): Eukaryota > Fungi > Ascomycota > Sordariomycetes > Xylariales > Monosporascus > Monosporascus sp. CRB-8-3. The sequence goes on from QJNZ01000672.1 coordinate 26,581, forward strand.
CTGCACCCGTGAGGGCCGCAGCACCGATTTCGACACCTCGAGGAATATCAGAAAACATGACGGCTGCTCGGGTCCAAAACAATCGAGTTGTGGAAGGAGAAGAGTAGAATCGCGTTGCAGAGAACTAGACAGTCGAGTCTAGATATACACCACCCGAAGGTCTAGGCTCCTCTTCGAAAGAAATATGTCCAATCACGACATATCGAAACCAAGTCGTAAGCAAGCCATTGCTCATTAAACGAGCTGGTGCAGAAGGTTATTGCCGAGACCGGTGTTGCGCCTTCATCCAATCGGGGAGAACAGGTATCGGCTACCTCCACGGGGTAGGCGCCCAGCCGTGGATGCGCAGACGGTGTACTACTCGCTCGGCGACCCTGCAGGCTTAAGCTTGCGTTCTCATAGGAATACCAGATCCTTGTCAGTAGCTCCATTACCGGGGTATAGGGGCTGGACTCATATGAAGAGAAATACGGTAGGCTGGAATAAAAGACCGCCATGGCCGCAATAGAAGCAAGGTTCAGCGTGTGCTCGAAGGGGACGCGAGATGCCATGAGTGTATGTTAAGCCGGGGCGACGAGTATGCATACTACCAATCACGACCAAGCGAAAGCGGGTGGTGGTATCAAAAAATATAGTATAGCTGCTACATAAAAGGAGTGCTGGAATTAGTTCCATACAAGGTCGAGAGAGCAAGACGGCGATAGCACCACGGTACCCCTTCCCAGGGCCGCACCTCACAGGCCTCATCAGGAATCGCGAGTCGATAGTTGCATGAGCTCACACCAGCATCCCTCCAATTGGGACCGCGCGAGAGCTGCGCCGGCAGTGAGTTTCTTGGTATTCTACCCTTGCATGCAAAGCAGAACGGCGATCAATATCGGCCTCTGGCCCATGACTTGTCGAAATGGCCATTAGGGAGACGTTGTGATGGATTGGGTGGTCGGGTGTGCATGAACCGATAGAGATTGGGCATGCAAATAATTGATAGAAAAGGAAAAGTATAAGTGGAGGCCGTGAGCTGAAAATGCACCGCAACCCTCCGCATTCCGTGCATACTTTTACATCAACTTCCTCGCCCAGCACAACCGGTTAGGCAGCTGACAGCCACGCCTCTGCCGAGTGGCTGTCACACACCCCCATGGTCCCCTGCACCTCAGCTTCGAGCTTATACCGGCAGCCTCAGCCTCTTTCCCAAAACGGTAAGCTTGTCTCCGTTGGCGTCCGTTTCGGGACAGCCGATGATAGCGGGGATAAACTGCCAGAGGGTCTTGATAGAGCGGTGATAGTGTCTATGTTATGTCGCAGTTTGGATGTCTCTCCTTGGTGAGTCGCATGCATGGTGGCTTTGCACCATTGATTCGACGTGTCAGGCTAAAGGAGACTGGATGGGAATCTGCACGGCGCCGCCTTCGACATCAGCCTGTTGCTCTTCCCGGCTCCACGCAACCTTCGAGCGCGCCATCGGTCCGAGTCCGGGGTTACCGTACTGCGTCTCGATTGCGAGATGAAAGCTATTAGGAACCTACGATCTTGTCCGGCAGCCAGTTGCTGCTCTGTCACACCTGATGCGTGATGTGCCCGGCTTCCCACCATCGAGTCTTCGTCGTGGGTGAATCGGGATGTATTCGTCACCTCGTACCGGAGAGGGGGGTATTTAGGCCTGCATTTCACCTTGCTGGGGGCGATGCTCTCTGCATCCCTCTAAGTCGTCTACCACCTCTAGTTTCGCCTAACCTCCTCTCACGGCGCGCACGATGTCCAGACCTTCCTCAAACCCCAAGGTCCCAGTCAGGAAGCTTGTCCTGTGTTTCGATGGCACTGGAAACACCTTCAGTGGCTCATCCGGCGATACCAACATCGTAAAACTTTACGACAAGTTCGACCGTGATGACCCTCGTCAATTCCACTACTACCAGAGTAAGAAACTGAACCTCCAGGTACTTGGGATCTCTCGCGTCTAATAATTACGTCTTAGCCGGCATCGGAACATACGACGTCAACGGCGGTTCCGTCAACAAGGGCCTCATTGGAAGCATCCGCAGCTCAATTACCCGGACACTTGACTCAGGTTTAGGGACTTCCTTCGATCACCATGTTATGGCCGGCTACAAGTTTCTCATGAACCACTACAACCATGGGGACAAGATCTACATGTTCGGTTTCAGCCGTGGTGCCTTCACCGCGCGGTTTCTCGCGCGTATGATCAACGGTGTCGGCTTGCTTTCCATGGGAAACGACGAGATGGTCCCGTTCGCCTACGAGCTTTACCAGCGCTATGAGCAAGGCCACTTCGACCTACCCTCCCCGGGGAAGCTCATAGAAGACCTAGTCGGCGCGAAGGATGCCGTAGCGAGCGGCATCAACACCATCGGCAACGCGCGTGCGCAACTTCGAAACAGGGATTCGTCATTGTCGACATCGTCTTCCACTACCGACCTTAGCGAAGCATCCGCGGAGACTGATATCACGGTTCCGGCTGAGGCCGAGTCGCTCCACTACGCACCCATCCCCACCGACGCCGCAACGCAGCAAGTCGTCAATGAGATGAATGCCTTCCGAAACACGTTCTGCCGAGAAGTCAAGGTTTATTTCCTCGGCATCTTCGACTGCGTCAACAGCGTCTCTGTACTCGGGAACCCGAGCGAGCCCGCCACTGTGCTCGGAACAGCGGAGCATGTGCGGCACGCCGTGGCCGTGGATGAGTTCCGTGTCAAGTTCAAGCCGGCCCTATTGCACCAAGACGTCAAAGCCTACGGGACAGCCAACGAGAAGATAAAGGAAGTATGGTTCCCGGGGAATCACGGGGACGTCGGTGGCGGGTGGCCCGTCACACCGGCGCCGGAGGGCTTCTGGTCCACGGTGAAGAGGTGGTTCAGCGGCGACGTTCAGAAGATCGGAACGTCGGCGGATCCCGATCTGGACGGGGACGACTACCAGATGAGTGACATTCCACTCGACTGGATGATCCGGGAGCTAGAGCTCGTGAACGCTGCTAACCCGAAGGAGTGGGCCATCAGCTTCAGCCAGAGGAAGAACGAGTTTAGGCGTATGTTGAGGAGGGAGGATAAGTTGAAGCAGGCCAAGGAGGGGAGGATCCATAATACGATGAGCTTTAGTGGCGGGTCCAACATGTTGAAGGCCATCCTGTGGAACGTCATGGGTGAGTACCTTGCTTACCCCTATCCGTCTCGTCTCTTCCCCTATCGCATATCCAGGAACTGACGGGCGTACAAGAATATATCCCCTTCATAGCGCGCTACGAGCTCGAATACGGGAAGTGGGTAAAGCGTTACTTCCCGCTCAACGCCGGGTCTCCGCGAGATATCCCTAAGGATGCGATCGTTCACCAGTCGCTCATCGATCGCATCAGTAACGCCGCACTCGCCTACCGCCCGCGGAACAATCATGGCGGCAATACTAGGCCGTGCTTACTTGACAAGGACGGTAAGAATGTTGCGCACTTCAACCAAGTGTATGAACCAGGGCACAGGGATGAGCTGCACCGGATTTGGACCTTTGCTTAAGCTTCGGCAATGGCCGTGGCGACTTGGATTAGACATCCGACGAAAGCCAATTCGACTTTGGCTCCTTAATTGAGGAGCTGACAGAGGGGTCAGGGAATGCGCTCGGCTGCTGTTTTCTTGTTCAAGTGTACAATCTATCATGTCAATTAAGTCTAATAACTTATGCAGATTTTATTCAGCGCCATCCTTCTTCTTGTGACACATCGGATACGTTTTAGATCGGCTACAATGGTTGAACCCCCTGAGCCCGTCTCGCAGCAAGCAACCTTCTTCTTCACTACCGCCGTTGTAGCAAGAATGATGAGGAGCGCGTCGCCGTATTTATTGGGCTCGACCATGGCGAACAGCGCATAGTCCCGCTGCTCGATGGCGGCCTCTCGTTCCCTCCTTCTATGTCTCTGATGGTTACACCCTTTAACCGCACCTCCCTGATCTCCAGCAGTATTGGGATGCACTCGCTCGGGTTGTAGAGGACGCAGACCATGGAAGGAAACGTGGCGAAGACCTAACCTGGGGTTTACTTAACATGGTGTCAGAGAAAATGTTAAAGTACAAAGTGAAAGGCAGAGAAAGCGGCTTAGCTAGTGGTTCGTAATATGAGGTAATGAATAAATAATTATTAAGGGCCTGAACGACAACGGGCTTAAGTGCAAAAATAAGGGGACTAATGGCCTAATGACACCACCTTCTGGGTACGAAATACCTAGCTAAAACGTTAAATACCGAATCTAGCCCATTTTAGCTGTGATTTTCGTTATTCGTATCGAACATAAATAACGTATACCTAAAGTAATATATTTTTTTTCCCGGGGTTATCGGATTTCCTAAAATAGCTTAAATTAATAACAGAATTTAACGAAAATAACGTTTTTTAAATAATTATTATTAATAATTATTTAAAAAAGATTATTTTTATTTCGTAACGTTATAAAATACTTTATAACGTTATAAAATAATAAATTTATTAATTTAAAATTATTTTTTTCGTTATAAGCCGTAAAATATAAAATTTTTTTCGAATTAAAATTAAATTTAGCATATAGCAATTATTTTCGTTATTATACGGGCCTTACGTATATTACGAAAAGTTGAAATAAAAAAAAAGAAAAATCGGCGATATTTACTTATAACGGAAAAAAAAAAAATTTATAATCCGGAAAATCCTAAAACTTTACGGAAGTTTATTAAAAAAATTTTAAACGGATTAAATCGGAAATTTAATTTTTCTTTTTCGTATAACGAAATTATAAATTTTTTTATTATTACGATAATTTTAGGATTATCTTAATTTCGGTAATATCCGTTATATTACCGTTATTTAAAGATTTATAATATTTTTATATATTATAACTTTTAATAAAATGTAAAAAAAAAACGTAATTAATCGGTTTTTAATTTTGTAAAATATAATTTATTTTATTATACGTAAAATTTTTAAATATATAACAATATTTTTTTATATTTTCGTAAAATAATTAAATACGAAATACTTTATACCTTTAATTTAATTAAATCTTAAATTAAAGTAATTTAATAAATATATCGAATTAATTAACGGTATTTATAATTACGTTTTTATTACGTAAAGTAAATAACATAAATAACAAAATCGTAGAAACTTTATTTTATAAAACGTATTTGCGGTTATAAAACGGAATAAAACTTTTAATTACGTATTAACCGGCGTTTACAACTTTATATATAATTTTAAACTTTTTATAAATATTATTTCGCGAAATTTTAAAATACCGTTAAGTCGGTTTTATATAATTAATAATAATTTCGGTAATTAAACGGAGATTAAAGTATTTTTTTTAGTTATTAAATATTATTTTTAAAAATAACGTCTAAATTAAAAAAAACCCGAAACGGTAAAAAAAAGATATAACTTATGCTATTTAAAAATTAAAGTTATCGTAAAGCAAATATTCGATATATTAAAAAAGAAGAATTAAAATTATACGATATTTAATAATTGAATATAACTTATTATTATAAATCCGCTTTATATATACCATGTATACCTTATATAACTATATTAAAAAACGGTAATAAAGATATAAATAAAAAAATAAAATTTATAAAAACTTAAAAAATATCTTTAAAAAACGGCAAAAACGCGTTATGTCGGAATTAACCGGAAAATTCCTTTATAATATACGGCACCGAATAACCGTAAAGTAATAACGGAATTGTTAAAAATATATAACGATAATTAATAACGATAATTAACGGTTAAGTTAAAAAAATCTTTTGATTTAATAAAAAAAGGTAATATTTTACAGAAAAATATATACATTAAAAAAAAAGGAAAAAAATTAAAAATAGCTAAATAGTAAATTAAAAACAACAACTATATATAACAGTTTTAATAAAATTCATTCGAATATAGGAAAATTATTAATTTATATATAAATTTCAAAAAAATCAAATATTTTAAATATTATTATAAAACTTTTTTTTCGCGAATGTTTTATTTAAATACTTTTAAATTAATAAATCCTTATTACCTTTTAATAAAACGCTTTATTTTTAATATATAATAAAATATTAATACCGAACTTTTTAAACAATAAAACTTAATAATGCAATTAAAAATATATAATCGTTTTTATATTAATTAATTTGTCTTTATTTAAAAATTATAATTCGTATATTTAATCGTAATTTTTCGTAAAAAGTAAAGTTAATTTCGGGCGTAAATATAAATAAAGCTGTTAATTTTATTAAAAAACAATAGCTTAAAAGTTAGAAAAACTATTATTATTACTTTAAAACATAAAACTTTTTAGAAAACGTTAATTTTTTTAAAATTTTTAAATTTTTTTTTAAATTTTTCGATTTTTATAACCTTTTTAAAGTTATTAACTTTTATTATCTTAATTTTTCCGTATATATAAATTTATATAATTATTTCGGCCGAAATTATTAAACCCCGTTAATTAAGGTTTTTAAATAAATTACGTTTTATTTTTTCGATTTGAAATTATTAAATATTATAAAGTTTATTTTTTTCCTAAATATGACGTAAATTATTAAGAAATTAAAAACTATAATATTATTCGTAAAGTTATTAACGAAATAATTTATTACCTTTTTTATATTTTTAAAATCTTTTACCCGGTTAAAACTATAAAAACTTATTAATATAAATTTATCCTTTACTATTAAAAAAAAAAAGCTTTATAAAATCTTTAATAAATTTAACCTTTTATTATATTTAAAAACCTAGACTCCGTAAACGTAATTACCTTTTTTTCAACTTTTCTTAAACGTTATATTTATATAAAACTTTTTATAAATTCCTTTTAAACTTATTTATAAAACTTTTTTTTAACTTTTAATTAAACTAATTAAATACTAAATCAAGTTATAATTCGTTTAAAAATAATAATAACGGTAACGAATTCTTAATAATAATTTTTCCGCTTATAACATTACGAAAAAAATAAAAATCCGGAAATACGAACGTATAATTTTCGCCATCTTTTCCTTAAACAGCGGAAACGTTAAGTTAAAACGAACTTATCTTTTTTTTAAAGGATTAACGTTACGAAACTATTGCGAAATAATTAAAATAATTCTAAAAAAAAAAGATTTTAACGCCAGCTCGGAAAAGTTACAATATTACTATTTATATATATAAATAACGGCCTAATAGCTCAGTAGTCGCGAGCCTGGGTATAGTCTCTTTTAATTGCAACAGGCTTAGGCACCTTATTTCGGTTAATCTTAAAAGACAGCTGGTTTAAATCCAGCTTGGGTTACTGTTTTTTTAAGTAGCGCCAGCCTAAAGGAACTAGACCAATTAGGGCTTCGGCTCCGCCACCGTGTCGGCGACAATTGAGGGGTGGCTGGTAGGACCAGTTACGATTGGGGGCGTTAGGAATTAATCAATTAATCGGGTATATCTTACCGGCAGTTACCGTGTCATATAACCTGCATTGCGTTTTTCAGGCCCTTAGCTAAAAAGGGACGGTTTTTAAAGGGGTGCTCCCCGGTTACGTTTATGTAAAATTACTTATATATATATATGTAGTAAACGGATTAATTTATATATAGCTAGATATTATAATAGTACTTTATCTTATATATATAAATAACGTTAATTAAAAAAGCAGGTAATTTTTTTAAATCTGGGTTTTAAAATAAATATAAATATTATATTATAAGTTTTTAATTTCATTATATATAATAATATATACATTATTATTAAATTATTAATCTTTTAAGCTGTTATCGGTTAAGTTTTAATATTTACTTTTTTTATAATTATTCGGAACGAAATTTATATATATATAAACGGGATATTAATTAGTAAATTACTGAAATTTCGAAACGGGGTTATACCTTAATATTTAATAAAAATAAATTTGATTATATTTTTATTTTTGAAAATATAGTTAAAAGTTTATAAAAAATTAAAAAAGGGAATATTATAAAATATTATTAATTTTAAAAATAAAGATATTATAGAGCAAAATTTTAATATAACGTAAAATGAAGTTAATTACGTTTTTAAGTATTTAGTTAATTAGTTATACGTTAGGTTTTTTAAAAAAAATTAAAATTTTAATTTTTATTTATTTTTTAATATTTTTTTTAATATTTATTAGGATTTATAATATTAATTTAACTGTTGTTAATATACAGATATATATATTATTTAATTATAATTAAAGAATATCTATTTTAAATATGAAAAGTTAATTAAAAAATAAGGGTTATATAAGTTAATTAATCCGTTATATATTAACGGATCGAATTTTAATATGCCTTTTTAGGTTATATATATATTCGAACATTTTAATAATAATTTTATTTAATATGTTTAAATATTAAACTTTAATTTTTATATTAAAAAATATTTTTTTGTTAAAAAAGACGTAACCGTAGAACTAAATTAAATAAATAGTTAAATTATGTTATTAATTATTAAGCTTTATTAAATTTTAACTTTTTTATAAGCGTTTTATTTTAAAATAACTTTAAATTACTTAATTATACCTTTATTAAGAATTATTTTTAACGAAATTCTAAACGGTTTTCGTAATTTAAAATAACCGGATAAATTATCGTTCGTAATTTTTTATATATCGATTTAAAAGTTAAACTTTAATGTTTTTAAATTTATTATTATTATTTTTTAATTTTGCCGGCAATTTTCTTATTAACGGGATATTTTTTAATATAAACTTACGTAATAATCGATTATTTCCGCCATTTTAAATTAAATTATATTCGAAAATTAAAAATAAAATTTGAATTTTTTAAAAAAATTATTAATATCGATTAAAATATCGATATATTTTATTCGGTTCATTATTTTACTTAAATCGGATAACGTAATCGAAATTATTTTTATTAAAATTCCGGAAATACGAAATATTAACACTTTATATTTAAATTTAACGGGTATATTTTAATTATTTTAATTAATAAATATTTAAAAAAATACTTTAAAATTAATTCAAATTAAAAAAAAATTAATTAATTAAAGGTTGTAAAGTTGTTATTTTATGCGGATTTAAATTTTACTGTAACAAGTTTAATATTTTTTAAATTATTATTTAAAATTCCTTTTATTAAATTAATTAAAAAATATAAAATTTATTAAGGTCGAAATTTATCGGTATTACGTAATCAGTTTCGGAATAAGGTTTTTCGTAATTGAAATATAATTTATCGTTACTGTAAAAATTATTAATAATTATAATTTTCGAAAATATTAGGTAAAATGTTTATCGTATTAATTTTAATATAATTATTTCGTATTTTTATTTTAGTTTAGATAATATAGCTTAAACTTAATAATTTTAAATATAAAAAATTAATAAAATTTGAACAATTAAAAAAGATTATACGGTTTAAAATTAAATTTTTAATAGTTATAGAAAGAATTAAATTATACGTTATATTAATTCGTTATATTAAATAACCGGGTGTTTTATTTTAAAGTTTTTTTAAAATTATATTAAGTTATAAACCGATTTTTTAAAATATTTCGAATTCCGTTAAAAGTTAATATACAAATGCGTTTTATATATATTAACTTAGTACCTTAAGAATTTTATAATTTTAAAAATCGAATTTATTTTTTAACGGTAATAATAATAAATAATTATAATTATTAGATTTTAAATTCTTTTTATGAAAAATAATTAAACGAAAATTTATACCGATTATTTAAATTATATTAATTATTTATAAATTAAATATAAACTTTTATTATATATAAAATAAAATTAATGTAAAAAGTTATAAATAAATATAAATAAATAATTTAATATAAAATTAAATTTTAAAATTAATAAATTTATATTAAGATTTACGGTATTAATTTAATTGTTATTAGTATTAAGATATATATATTACTTAATTATATTTAAAATATATTAGTTTTAAATATAAAAAACTATTTAGAAAAATAAATACGTTAAATTTATTTAAAACGTATTTAGGTAAACGTTATACTGGTTAATTAACCTTGTTATATATTAAGGTATTAAATTTTAATATGTCTTTTTACGTTATATATATATTCGGAAACTGTAAAAAAAATTCTAATTAATACGTTTAAAAATTAAATTATTAACTTAGATAAAAAAGCTAAATTGTATATTATATTATTCCGTTATATTAAGTAACCGGCTTTTTTATTTTACCGTTTTGTTATACTCGTATCAAATTATAAAACTTATTTTTTCGAAATATTTCGAATTAAATTAATATTAATATAAGAAAACGTTTTATATACATTAATGTATTACGTTAAAAATTTTATAATATTAAAAATTGGATTTACTATTTAATAATAATATTATTAAATAATTAAAATTTATACTCTTTAAGGTTTTTTATATAAAAGATTATTATATAAAAGTTTTTTTTCGGTTAATTATAAAATATAAATTAATGATAAATTATTTATTATAAATTAACGTTTTTAAAGATTAACGTAAAGAATTATATATATATATAAATAAATAATTTTATCAAAAATTAAAATTTTAAATTTAATAAATAAACGGATATTTTCGAGTAATTATAAGAAAAATATTATAATTATTATTTTTAATAATAAGAAATAAGTTTTAATAAAAAACCGTCTTTTTTTATATTAAAGAAATTTACGAAAATTATTTTTTTATTAATTATTTTAATTAAATTATATATATCTTTTAAACGTTTTTAATAAATTTAACCTTTATTCGGCCTTTTTAAAATTTTTAATATATATAATAATATTTAACGTGTATATAACGATTTTTTTATACCGTTATTATTTTTAAAAACGGTAATAAAGTTTTTTAATATAAGGTTAAATTTTACGAAAAAATTCGTATATTTATTACTTCTGTAATTACGGTATTTAATATTACGTATTTAATTTTTAAAATATATTTTATAACAATTTATTATTTGCTTTAATTAATCGTAAAAAATAGCTGGTTTAAATCCTGTTAGTTAATAGGGGGTATTAAAAATATTTTATATACGGAAAGGATTTTTTTAATCGGAAAATATATATTCCGTTATTAGGTTATATAAAAGTTATATGCGTACGAGAAATATACGTAAGTTAATTTAATATAAAAATATAATTAATATCTTTTATATTTAATAATTAAAAGCTTTATTCATTTAATTCGTATTATTACTAATTAATTAATTATTAAAATAATAATATAAATTATATATTAATAATAATTATTCGTATATTTTATTAATTAAAATAATACCGGTATTATTAATATTTTTCGTTATTTATAACGGACTTAACAATTAAAACCGTTTTAAAAGTAAATTCGAAATTAAAACATACGTTTTTAATATATAAAATTATATCGATTTTAATTAATTATTTCTATAACATATTAAATTAATAAAACTTAATATAATTTTATATTCGAAAAAACGAATCTGTTATACTATATACAAGGTCGTTAGGTTCAAGCCGTATTATCCAGGCTAAGTTAAAGACACAAAGTAATTATACCAATAATTAACACGATAAATATTTTACCCAATATTTTCGAATACGGTATTTATTAATAGTTTTTACGGTAACGATAAATTATACCTCGGTCGCAAAAAGCCTTATTCCGAAACCAACTATTACGTAATGCCGACAAACTTCGACCCTAATAAACCTTATGCCCTCTAGCTTTACGGTTTAGCAGGGGGAATCTTTTAAAAGGCAAATAATAACTTAGAAGATATTAAGCTTTTCGCGGTAAACTTTAAATCCGTATAAAATAGCTATTTTGCGACTTTTCGCCAGTCTTACAACTTCTTTAACCTCGATTAATTTCAAAACTTTTTAAATCTTTATTAATTAAAACAACCAAAATATACCGGCCAAGTCCGAATATAAAATCCCAGTACTCCGTACTTCCGGAATTTCGACAGAAACGGTTTTAATTAAGTTATCCGATTTCAATAAAATAATCGGCCGAACAAAATATATCGATACTTCCGTCGATATTAACAACTTATCCGAAAAAAATCGGGTTTTGCTTTTAATTTTCTGATACGATTTAATTTAAAACGGCGGAAATAATCGGTTTTTACGCAAACGTATATTAAAAAATATCCGGCTTATAAAAAAATTACTAATAAAACTGGAAAATAACGATAACGGGCTTAAAAACGTTAAAATTTAACTTTTAAATTAATGCAAAAAGGATTACGAACGATAATTTATCCGGCTGTTCCGGATTACGAAAACCGTTTAGAATTCCGTTAAAAATGATTGTCGATAAAGGCATAACTAAGCAGTTTATAAGGTTAAGGTTTAATAAAGCTTAACAACCGATAACATAATCTATCTATTTGTTTAATTTAGTTCTACAGTTACGTCTTTTCTAAAGAGATGGTTATACTATATAAATTAATGTTTTAAGTAATTCTTTAATTATATTTATATTTTTAAGAAGAATTTATAAAAAAATCGATTATATTAATTATTTAACCAATTTTTTTAACATTATAATTAAAGGTAAATAAACTTATAATTAAAACTTTACGGTATATGTTTACAAAAATCGTAAATACGATACTTTCGGAAAAAATAATAACTTTATAAAATAATTTTTAAAATTACTATTTTTAATAATTAAAAATTTTTTTTAAAAAAAAACTTAAAAAATAATATATTAAATTAATTAAATCCGGTAGAATATACGACAATAAATTCTTGATTAATACATAATCAAAATAATACAAAAAATTAAAAAAAATGTCGAAACCGGTAAAGAAATTAAACGAATAAATTATAAAATAATAAAAAATTATAATTTAAAAATAATAATATAAAATCCTAAAAACGAAAACGACAATCGTATAAATTAACGATTTATATATAATATTAAGACTTATTATAAAAATTTAAATAATTACGATTTAAAAAAAAAATTTTAAAATTAATAATAATACAATTAATTTTTAAAAAATAACGGTTAACTTTTTAAATTATTAAATTATAATTTATTTATAATTTATATTTAAAAATATCAAAATAACGTTTTTAACGTTTTACAGAATATTTATAAATTCTTTTAATTAGGATAATTTTAATTAGGAAAAGGTTAAGGATAATTTTTAACCGTAAAAGAAAATCTTAAGGTATAAACCGAAACGAAGGGGTTGTAAAGGTTTTTAAACGGGCCGAAATAATAATAATAATAAGCGAAAACGTTAAAAGTTAAACGTATAAAGGATTTGGTATAAAACGTATTTAAATTTTTCGTATATATTATTTTAATATTTTTATACTTTTTTTTAATAAAATTCTAATAAAATTTAAATGTAATAATATAATTTTAACGTTAATATAAAACCGAATTATTTCCGATTAATCTTTAAAAATAATTAATTATTTATTAAAAATTAAAAAAAAAATAATTACTTAAAAAATAAAATAATTTTAAAAAAAATAAAACGAATTTTGACGTATTTTTTAATTTTTAATTAACGTAATACGGTAAATGCCGTATTTTACCTTTTAAAGAATTTATTTATTTTAAATTTAAAATTCACGATATATATTTTCAACATTAATAATAAATTTTTAAATTATAAGATAACGATAAAAAATAACAAGATATACGTAAAAAATAATTTTATTTTAATTAAAAGATATAAAAAAATAAATATATTACTTTAAAGTTTTAAAAATTTAAAAATATTAAAATTTATATAATATAACTTATTATAAGAACTTTATATATAACTTGATATTTTTTCCGGCAGCTTCGAAAAAAAAGATATTAATAAAATAATTAAAAAATTAATAATTTTATGCGAAATAAATATAATTAAATCATTATTACGTTAATAAATAAGTTTAATTAATTCGTTATTAAAAGTATTAACGTAATTGTTATTTATATAGCTTTTATATTTTATAAATAAAACGTTAATTTATATATAAGGAAATTATTACTAATTAATAATAATATAATTTAATATTTAAAATTAAAATATTTAAAGCCTCAAATAATCGTTTAGTTATAATTTTATATAAAAGGAATACGTTTAAAAAGTTTTATAACAGTTAAATATTAAATATATAATAAGGCGAAAATTAAAATATAAATATACCGAAAATAAAGGAAAAAAACTTTTCGATTAAAATAATAAATCGTTATTAATTTTACGGATTTCGAAATTTTTTTAAAAAAATATAAATATATTATATCTGCTATCGATAAGTATGTAGGTTTTATTTAGGATATATATTTTAAAAATTAAAAACAAAATATATTAATTATAACATTTAAAAATTTTTTAAAAATTTTAAAGAATTAAAATAAAGTTTTTCTATAGGTAATTAAATACGATAACGAAATTTTAAAAAATTATTAATTTTAAGATATATTATAATTTCTTTTATTAATATTAAATTTAAATTTTTAATAATATATACATAGGTTTAAAACGGGGGTATAAAACGTTTAAAGGGTATAATTAAGAAAAAAACGATTACGATATAAAATAATATAAAATTATTGTTGTTTTTAATTGTATATATTTTTAATGTAATAATATATTTATATAACCGTATTTTTAAATACGCATTTTTTTTATTAAAGTTTATATAAAATTTAATATATTTATTTAACGTATAAAAATAATATTATAATACTTAATTAAAAATTTTAATAAATTTATTTATAAATATACGGTTTTATAATTTTCGTTATAAGAATTACCGTTATAAAAAAAGAATAAAAGTTTTAAAAATTAAATTTTAAAACATAAATTAATTTTTTAATTAATTATTAATTTACGAATATGTATAAAATTTAAAACCCGTTAATTAATAAGGTTATTATTATTCGAAACGTATAATTTATTAAAAAACCTATTTTTTTATGTAATATTAAAACTTTAAAAGTAATTGTTTATACGTTATAAAGAAAAATTATAAAAGTTATTATAATGTGTAAAAATACTTAATTAAGGTTTAAATTATTTAAATATATATATAAAAAAACGAAAACTTAAACGGATTAATTTAATTATTAGTTAAATAAAAAAATAATTTTAAAATAATATAAATGTATAAAACGTACGGAATAAGGAAAAATAAACTTATTTATATAAAATTAATTATTTTTATACCATAATTATATTCGAATTATTTCCGTTTTTTAAATTATTATTTTTATTTACGTTTATTTTAATAATTATTATAATTATTACGTTAACTGAAATAATGAAAATAATTTTAAGTTTTTATTATGTTATTTAATTTAAAATAAAAGTAAAAAACGAAAATATTTTTCGGATTATAACGTAAACTTTTAATATATTCTATATTAAAAAAATAATTATCGGTATAATTATAAAATATAAAAAGTTACGTTTAATATAAAACTAATAATTTATGTATTAATATAATTAATGTCAGCAGTCACAGTAATTAAATGCAGGAATCTGGCAAAGTGTGCATGGTTATTCTAGAAAAGACTAAAAAAATCTAAGGGCAATCGCCCTTATATATACGTTTAACTGTATAAAGGATAGTTCCTGGACAAAGGCTATCTTAAACAGTATCTGCAACCTAAACGCACCAGCCGTAGGTACCTGAAAGCACTAATTACCGATACGCCCTTTTACGTCAGGTAACTTTATTTATATAATCTTTCAAAATTAAATTTAAAACTTTAGGAAAATTTATTAAAAAGTTATTAAAGTTTTTAGTTTATATAAGATTTAAACCCTTATTTCCGTTATTTTCGTTTAAAATAAGATTACGTAATTAACCGTTATACCAAAAAGCCGGCCTTTTTGCTTTACCGTTTTTTCGCAGCCGTCCCGGAATATAGGGTTTACTTTT
The DNA here is from genome assembly GCA_004155055.1 of Monosporascus sp. CRB-8-3. Classification (NCBI taxonomy): domain Eukaryota; kingdom Fungi; phylum Ascomycota; class Sordariomycetes; order Xylariales; genus Monosporascus; species Monosporascus sp. CRB-8-3. The sequence goes on from QJNZ01000672.1 coordinate 42,451, forward strand.
TCCGAAACGTTTCGGACCAAGCTAAGCGTTAATATAAGAAAACGCTTTATATATACCAACCTGCTACGTTAAAAATTTTATAACTTTAAAAATTAATTTTATTTTTTAACGGCAACACCAATAAATAATTAAAATTATTATTCTTTAAATCCCCCTTTATAAAAAATTATTAAATAAAAATTTCTTTCCGGTTAATTAAAAAATATTAATTAACTATAAGCTATATATAAAATATTAACGCCTTTAAGTAAAAATTAACATAAAAAGTTATAAACACGTATAAACAAATAATTTTATAAAAAGTTAAAACCTTAAAATTAACAAATAAATAAATACTTTCGGGTAATCGTAAAAAAAATACCGCAATTATCGCTTTTAGTAACGAAAAACAGGTTTTAATAAAAGAACGCCTTTTTTTCCGTATAAAAGGAATCTAACGGAACCATTTTTTTACCAATTGCTTTAATTAAATCTTAAATATTTTTTAACTTTTTTTATATTTTTTTAAATCCTAAATTAATTATAAACCGTTCGAAATTTACCTTATTAAATAATTTTATAAATCCGTTAACAGGATTATCTTTACTTTTTACGTATTAAAAGCTAATATTTCCTTTTTTAACTTTTTAACGTACGTAATAATATTCGATTCGAATATAACGTTTTTTTCGTATTATTTATATCTTTTTTACCCATTTAAACGTACTTATATTATCCTCTAAGATAAGAATAAAATTTTTAAGCATAAGCCTTAACTTTATTAAAAAATTTCTAATCCCAGCTACCTTTATAACCGCTATTCCTGCTTTTACGTATTCTGCTTCCGTAATATATTTAATAATAATAAACGTTTTAGTTATAAAAAATATATAACTTATCGTAAATTTTATTAACTTATAATTATTTGCAAAATTTATATCCATTTTTCCGAATAATTTTAAATTATTATACTTATAATATAAATAATTTTCTCGTAACTTCCGGTACCGAAAAAATATATTTAATATACCGTTTAAATATCTTAACAATTTTTTAATATATTTCTAATATTTAAGTAACGGGTTACCTATAAACTTTACCTAAATTAACGTTATAAACGTTATATCCGGTCTATTAATACAACTTAAAAAATTAAATTTCTTTATTAAGCTCGCATATTTAAACGTTTTTTTTTTACTAGCTACGCCGTTATATCTTATAACGTACCTTAAGTAATCCTTAACGAATAATATAAACTCTTTTTTTATCTTATTTAAACCGACTAACTTTAATAACTTTTTAATATATTATTATTAATCTAGCTTAATATCTCCCGTTAATAAGGAACGGACAATTCATACGCCTAAATACCAGTCCGTATCACCCAAGTCCTTAACTAAAACGTTCTTAATAATCCTCTTAGCAATATCCTTAAAACGTTATTTATCAAGGCCGAAAAATAAAAAATTATTTACGTATAAGGCGATAACGTTTCCTATCTTAGAATCATAATATATTACGTCGTCCGAAATTAACGGACAGAAACCTTACTTCGCAAGTATTTTTCTTACTCTCTCTTACTAAGCAACTTCGGCCTGCTTTAAACCATACAATAAGTTCATTAGCTTAATAACCCTTTTAAGGGAAAACCTATATATCTTTCTATCCTTTAAATACGTATTAAAATACTTTTTTAATATCGGAAATTGTTTTATATAAATATCTTCTTTTAACTTACCGTTTAAATATACAGTAATAAAATTTATCTAAAATATATACCACCTTAGAAAAACGGCTAACGCTATTAAGATCCTTTAATATACTGCCATTATAATACTTATTACTATTTCGTTATAATTAATTCCTTTTCGTTATATAAATCCTTTTACGTAAATACGTACCTTATATTTATCTAACTTTCCTGTAAACGTATATTTTTTTTTTAATACCTATTTAGTATTAATAAGGTACCTTTAAACAACCTTGCTAAAAAGCGTAAATTTAAAGGTTCCGTACGAAAAGTTTTCTTTAATCTTTATAAAAATAACCTTAAGCTATATCTTTTGTTTTAAACTTTTTATAACTTCCTTTAAAATCGGGCCGTTATTTATAACAATAAATAACTTATAAATATTAATATCTAACATATTAATTACCTATTCGTATTTATAAGCATTCCGGATAACCTAATCGGCGTTTCCAAAATTACCGAGACGGTTTTTATCGTTATTCGACGTCAATAAGTTAAAATAAAAGGTATATAAACTACCTTTGCCTTTACCCTCTTAGGTTAAAATTAATTTTAACTCTTAAATTAACTTTAGGGCTTTATTTAGGGCCTTTAGGGTATATAGCTTAGGGACAGTCTTTTTCGGACGTCCCCTTTTACGTTTAACCTGCTTAATTTCTTAATCCGTATTATCCTTTAAAACGACGTTATCGTCCTTATTTTTCACTTCTACACCCTACTTCTAATAATGTTTTAAACGTTTTTATACGGGTTATAAAAATAATTAAATAATATCCTTAAGGCTAAGGGGTTTACCTAGTTCTTTTAAATTTTCGTAAATAATAATATACGGTATTATAAATAATTTACCGCCTTTTAGTAGCTATACCTTATAATTATATATCCCTTAATAACCTAGCAGCATTCCTTTTACTTTACGGGTTACTAATTTTTTTAATTTAATCCGATAATTTTTATTAATCAAAATTGTATATTTATTACCGAGGATTCGGAAATAATCGTTATCGGGTTTATGTAATTTATTCGGCTTAAATACGTTTTTAAAGTATTTAATTAATATTATATCCTTTACCGTAAATTAACTTGTCCTATTAATAATATACGTTATTACCTTTATTACGAAATCCCAGAAATATATAAAAATTTTTATTTATACGGAGGTTGTACGTACTTTATTTTACAAAAATTATATTCCTTATTTTACAATTCCGTTTTAATATTAATTATATACGTTAAAAATTACCAGTTCGATATTTTTTGTAACGTAAAAGTTTTTAATTATTATTATACCGAATTCCTTACCGCCGTTAAAACGTAAAATTTGCACTTTTTTACGTTTACTTTTTTCGTCCGGTAATAACGTTTTTAAACGTTTTGCAATTCGCGTAATATACGCATATAGGTTTTATTAAATTTCGTTTTTGTTTTTAAACGAATAATACTTTTTATAATATAATAAGTTATTTATAAAAAAACCAAAATAACCTTTATTCTTAATACTAATAAGCTTAATTAACTTTATATCGTACCAAATAATCTTTTTTATATACTTCTTTCGTTTTTAAAAGTTTATAAACGGTATTTTCCGTATTTTCCTTTTATCGTACGCTATATAAAGGATATTTTTCATATCGTTAAGGTTTAAATTTATCCCCGTAAATCTCTTAATAGTTCATATTAATCGTTCGGTACTGGGATGGTAAAAACGGTAATATTAAAAAATAATTTTTTTTATAATTTCGTTTATTATTAAGATTTTCCCGTCCTTAAAAGCGTTCGAAAGTACACGTTTCAAGTTATTTATTAGGTTATCGCCGTTTTCCTTATCGGATACCTCTTTTAATACGTATCCTTATTAATAATTCTTATCGTTTACTAAATCCGGGGCCTTAATAATAAACTTTGATTTTCCGTAAAGCTATAAGAAAAATCCTTTTTAAAAAACGTTAATTGTTAATAACTAAATCTTATCAAGGCTTATTAAAACGTTACGATTTAGGTAATTTCCTTTTTTATAAAATATCTTCCCGGAGAATATTTTTAAAAAAAAGTTGTTAATATATAACGTATACCTGATTATAATTTCGTTTTTTTTTATTAGGCCCTTTTAAAGGTTACTTAACGATATTAACAAAAATAATAATTATAAATCCTTTACCCGTTATAATTTAGATTTCCCTGGACTTAATATTTATTATAATATTTTTCTTAAAGTCGCTAATATTATTTGTAATATTAACGTTTGTTTTTAAATCCTAAAATAATTTATCTAAATTATTTCCGTAAAGAAAATAAACGTATAAAAATATAACGTTCTTTATAATAATTTTTTTAAAGCGTTTACCTTTTTATAATTTTAAATAATTAATTACTTAAACTTTAAAATATTTACTTATTAAAACTTCCCGGGTTTTAAAACGTTTAATTATTAAAACTCCCTAGGTTACTTTTTAAATTATCTTATCGTACTATTATATAAGGTTTTCCAGCTGTTATTTTTTAACGCAAACGTTAAAAATTTTTCCGTTTAATTAATATAAATTTTTTAAGCCGTTAAAAATAAATTATTCTTCGTTTTTATTACCGTTATAAACATTACGAAAGTTATTGTTTTAATTATTTTATTTATTATTACCCTAACGTTAATTACGTTTTCCTTTTTTTCTTTTACCGTTTTTTTTCTTTTATAACTTAAGGCAATTTTTCGCTAAATATCCGTATTTACCATAATTAAAGCAAAATAACTTTCCGTTCTTATTCCATATAAGCCTATTATTTCGGAAATTATTATTATTATTATTACCTTTTCCCTTACCTTTCTGGGCGTTATAAAACATCCCGTTTTTCTTTTTATTAATACGGTTATAAAATTTACTGTTAAAATCGTCGATTAACTGCTAAAAAAAGTAACTAATTTATTTAAACACTAATTAAATCGTTTTATACCAGCTATTAGCATAATCCTTTACAGTAATAAAAAACATAATAATCTATTCCTTTAATCCAAGCTTTATACTACAGCCCTTAACCTTTCGTAATAACTTCTAAAACTTCGTAATAAACTATACGGGATTTTTTTTATCGTATATAATCTTACTAAACTTTTTTTAAAAAGACCTTTACCTAGCCTTACCTATTATTACGTAAATTTTCCTAAAAGTCCTTAACATTTTCGTTTTTTTCTTAATACCTATAATCAACTTTAACAGCGCCCTTTTACATATCTTAATAATAACCTTCGCAAAACGTAACTAATTAAATTATTTCAATTTTATTCCGTCTTTATAACTAATTTTTTCAAAGGCAAAAATTAAAACGTTACTTTAAAACTTCCAATTAACCCAACCTGCTAAATAATTTTCTTTATCCAATAAAAAATTAAAACATTTTTAACGTAACTTTATATTATTACTAAACTTTTTAAAATTCTTCTTTTTTTCCTTTAGGTAAATACCTAACTCGTTAAAACTATCTAAATTACTAAAATTTAAAAAACTGCTAAAGATATTAAAGGAACTATCATAACGGTTTTTTCGTCTTCGGAAACCTTTAAACAAATCTAAAAATAACCCATCCGAATTATCGGGGTCCTTACGTACCACACTTCCTTCTTTACGTAACTTCTTTTTTTCGCTTTTCTCCCTTTTCGGAGGATTAAACTTTTCAATAAACCACCTCCTTAATTACGTTTCACCTTCTTTTAAAGGGTTAATCTTTTTTATATTACTCTCGACGGCGATAAAAACTTCCTATAAACTTTCTATTTTTTAAACGTTTTATAAAGCGTTTCTGCAAATACTTGCACTTCGTAAATTCCGTATTACCTTTAATTAAAACGATTTTTATTAAAACATATCCCCAAATTAAAATATATCTAATAATCGTTTTATAATACTATTTATTCGCTTTATTATATCGTTTCTTTTTTCTTATTAAAACTTTAAATTTTTAATTTTATCTTTAACTAACTTATATTTATATTTTCGTACTTTAAAGTCCTTTTTAATCTTATTTAAATTAATACCTAAAGATATATAAAACTTATTTAATTTTATTTAAAGTTATTATTTTTATATAAAAGTTTTATATCGGTTTTTTAACTATCGTTATTAAGGTAATATAACTTTTTTTATAAAAATCTCGAAAATAAATCTTTTTTCTACCGCTATACCTATCGTAAACTTTTATTTTTTCCTTTCACTGTAAAATTCTTCGTCTTAAAAATCCTTTTAATCGAAAAAAAAAAAAATAGGTTACTATTTATATACTTCCTATTTCGCATAAAAACGAAACCCTTATCGGGTAAACTACTTTATTTAACTGCAGGAAATTACCTTAAAATACGTTCCTATTATTCGCTTATTATCGTTAACCGCTTACTCTTTTTTAAATTAATTAAACAACTTTCTTTTAAATTTCATACCCTCTTTATTAACTTAACCTACAAATAACTATTCCGTTTAATATACTACAGTTACTAATTAACCAAAAAATATTACCATATTAACAGTTATAATAATCAAATACAAAAATCTAACAAAATACGCATAGTTATTTTAGGAAAAACTAAAAAAATCTGGAAGCAATCGCCTTTACATATACGTTTAACTATACAAAAAATAATTCCTGGATAAAGGCTATCCTAGGCAGCATCTACAGCCTAGACGCACTAGCCGCGGGCACCTAAAAGCACCAATTGCCGACAATTAATAATTAATTAATAAATTTCAAAAATTTAAAAAAAATTAATTATCCGAAATATACGTTATTTTAATCGGAAAAGTTTTAATACGAAAATATATAAAATCTTTAAATCGCAAAACCGAATATATAAACGTAATTTATTATTACCGTTATAAAGTTATTAAAAGTTAAATATATATTTTTTAAAAAAGATATATCGTAAAGCCGAAAAAATTTAATTATAAAGATATAAAAATTATAATTTTTAAAAATCGTTAATTAATTTTTATTAAAAAGAAAAAAGTTTTAAAATATATATAAATATATATTAATAAATTTGTTAAATATAATTAATTATAAAAATATACAGTACGTTTCGTTATATAAAGTAAATAATAATTAAAAAACGTTTATAATTATATATATATTTATTTTAATTAAAAAATTATTTAAAATTTTAATCGTTATTACGGTTAAATTCGATTTAAAATTAAAATAATATAATATTATTAACGTTTTCGTTAACGTTAAGTTATTTTATGAAATATATATAAAAATACCTGTAAAATACCCGTAACGTAATAAAGTTTTTTAATTAAAAAAACTTTATACGGTTTAAAAAATCGTTATTATTATAAGAAAAAAACTTTACCGGGATATTTAAAAAATTAAAATTTAATCGCGTTCTTTATAAACCTTATTATTTTATTTATTAAAAGGTATTTTTTTTTTATAAACGGTATCGTAATAATATATTATAAAAAAAATTAAAACTTTATTAATTAATTAATTTAATAAATTCGAAAACGGTATATTTTTATAAAAAGTAAAAACTTATAATAATTTCTTAATATTAAAATAATTAAAAATAAAATTAATAAAAATTTTAATTATTTTAATTTAACTTTATAAATAAATAAAATAAATTAATTTTTAAAAAAAGTGTAAATAATTTTTTTAAAAACGTTTATAATTAATAATAAGTTATTACCGAATTTTAATTTAATTTATTTAAATTTTATTAATAAATATTTAAAGAAAATCGGTTTTATTTTTTATATAATATTTAATATATAACCTAATATATCTTTTACCGTATTCTAATTTATTTATTTTAATTTAAATTTTAATAACGTATATTATAAAGTCGTTAATCGAAGTATATTATATTTAATCGGGATTAAAACGTTAAGGTTATAATTTAAAAACGAAAATTCGTTAAATATTTAAAAAGATATTTTTTTACGGATAATACGATTAATCGAAAACTTTTTTCAATTTATATTATAAAATTATTTAAAAATAATAATAAAATACTAGGCAAATTAGTAAAATATAATAATTATTTTTATAATTAAAACGAAGTTATTAATTTTTATATAAATTATAAAAAAGTTTTATTTAACTTTCGATTAATTAAAAAATTAAAAGGTATTTTAAATATTAAATTATTAAATATATAATGCAATAATAAACGATATTATTTATTAGCGTTAATATTACTTTGTTATAAATAAAATTACGGTACGCAAATATATATAATTATTAATTATAAAAAACTGTAAAAATTGATTTAATTAAAGTAAATTATATATTTATTAGTAATATATTAATAAATAAATTAAAACTTTATTCCGTAAATTATTTAAATATTTTAAAAAGTAATTAAAATTGGTAAATATTACGGAAACTTTTAAATGGCGGAAAAATACCTTTTAAATAATTTAAAAAAAATTAATTATTAAAAAAAATTAATCGCCGAAAGAAAAATCGAATAAAAAGTTATAACTTTAGGAAATAATAATATATAATAATTAACGTTATAAATATTTTAAAGTATTAAAGGGGTATATTAATTAGTAAGGGGTATTAAAAATACCTTATATATAAAAAGGATTTTTTTAATCGGAAAATATATATTCCGTTATTAGGTTTTACAAAAGCTGTACGCGTCCGAGAAATATACGTAAGTTAATTGAATATAATAATATAATTGATATTTTTTATATTTAACAAATCCAGCTTAGGTTACCGTTTCTTTAGGTAGCGCCAATTTAAAGGAGCTAGACTAATTTGGAGCTTCGATTCCGTTACCGTATCGGCGATAATTAAAACTAATTAGTTAGGGGCTTTAGGAATTAATTAATTAATCGTATACGTAATTAGCTTAATTGTTACCGTGTTAATAACCGTATTGCGTTTTTCCGGTTTTTGGCTAAGAAGGAACGGTTTTTAAGGGGGTGTTCCCTGGTTGCGTTTGTATAAAATTATTTGTATATATGTATATAGTAAACGGATCTGTTAGGTATAGGGGACATTAGTTGTATTGTTGTATTAGGCTAAGTTGCGTGTGTTTCTCGTACGCGTATAGCTTTTCTGTAGCCTAGTAACGGAATATATATTTTCCGATTAAAAGGACTTTTTCCGTATTTAAGGTGCGTTTAATACCCCTTGCTAGTTAATATACCCCTTTAACGTTTTATAGTATTTATGGCGTTAATCGTTATATATTATTACTTCCTAAAAATATAGCTTTTTCTTTAACTTTTTTTCCGGTAATTAAATCCTTTTAATTAATTAATTCCTTTTTTAAAATTATTCGCAAAATATTCCTCCGCCGTTTAAAAGCTGTTGTAATAATTACTAATCTTAATTATTCTTTAAAATATTTAAACGGTTTACGTAATAAAGTTTTAATTAATTTATTAACTAATATAACGTCCGTTAACGTATAATTTATTTTAATTAAATTCTTTTTTACGGCTTCTCGTAATTAATAATTATATATATTTACGTACCGCAGGTTTATTTATAATAAAGTAACGTTGGCGTTAACAAGCCGTATAATTTTTTAATTATCGTACTATACATATAACGGTTCAGCATTTAAAGTAATTCTTAGCTTTTTAATTTATTAAGAATTAAATAAAGTTTTTTTATAATTTACGTAAAAAAATAATAACTCCGTTTTTATTATGAAAATAATTATTATCTTTTATTTATTTACCCGTTATTTTATTATTTTTTTTAAATAACTTTATAAAATAAATTTAAAAACTTTTTCGATCGGTTATATTATCCGTTAAAAAGGTATTATTCCAAGTATTTAACGAATTTTCGTGTTCGAATTATAACGTTAACGTTTTAATCCCGATTAGATATAATATAATTCGATTAATAACTTTATAATATACGTCGCTAGGGTTTAAATTAAAACGGGTAAATCGGAATATGGTAAAAAATATATCGGGTTGCGTATTTACTGCTGTATATAAAATAAAACCGATCTTTTTTTAATATCTATTAATAAAGCCTAAATAGGCTAAATTAAAATTCGGTAATAACTTAACGCTAATTATTAACGTATCTAAGAAATTATTTAGGTTTTTTTTAAACATTAAATTAATAACTTTATTTATAAAATCGAATTAAAATAACCAGATTTTCCTATTAAGTTTGTTTTTAATTACTTCGATACCCAGGAATTACTGTAAATCCTTACCTTTTATAAAGGTATACCGTTCCCGAATTTGCTAAGTTAACTAATTAACAAAATCTTAATTTTTCTTATCATATACTATTACGATATCGTTTACAAAAAAAAAAAAAAAAAAAAAAAAAAAAAAAAA
>QJNZ01000673.1:0-52414 GCA_004155055.1 Monosporascus sp. CRB-8-3
CCCCCCTAGGAGCTATAGGGATCACTCGGAACAACGTTGATCCTCTCCGAAGCCCTATATCAGTAGATCACACCACCAAGTGGGCTCACCGCTTCCTAGCTTCCTAGTTATCAATCAACCCTCTCAAGAGCTGTGCAGCTGCTCCCTAGTAAGTGTGACACGAACGCAATAGACGTTCGATGTGATATAAGAACAGATCTAATGTTATACCATGCAATGATCGTGATAATCTAATAGCAATATACTATTAGCCAACTAACAAAAGAACATAATGATATAAATTCCCTACTCCTCTATTGATGTTATAACTGATCGTGCCTTCGTTTCCTTCTTCATCCTATATCCCATCCAGGCCACCCCAACCCAGCTATTTAAGACCCAACGTAACCACCGATATCGCAGGCGCCGTTGGAAATTGTGGGTGCAACCGTAGTTCTGACACCGACGCTTTCACATCCCGGGAAGTCGGCAGGAGAATCCGTATAGGTGTAGTAGAACAGCTGGTACCAAAGTCCGTTTTCCAAGTCGATGTCCGCCTCGCAAATCAGAAACCCGTTGACGAGACCTTCGTCCACGTCATGAAAGAGGCTGTAGGTGCCGGTGGAACTGCCGGCCGCGAGCGTCCACGCCTTATCCACCTCGCCCGGCCACTGGGTGGCGTTCGCGAAGGCGAAAGAGAGCCTAACTGTGCCATTGTTTTCGTCCCGTTGATTCAGGTAGCCCGTCGGGCCGAGGTCGTAGAGCTGGTTGAGCTGATTGCGCGCCTGGCTATAGAAGCCACCCTCGCGGAAGTTGGCCAAGAGGACCGGGGATTGAGCGTCGATGCCACAGAAGAAGCCGCCTTCTAAGAAGGGATTGGGACGTAACTGGACGGCCCTGTTGTTTGTGACGGGGTTGTTCGAGGCGATAGTAAAGATCAGGCCATTACCGCTCTTGGTGTTGTTCAGTTCGGAAGGATAGTTGAACGGGCATAGAGAGCCAGCTGCAAGAACATTCGTGGCAAGGGCGATAGATGCCACGATGAATGATCTGGCGAACGCCATTATATGTTATGACGGCGATTAGGAAATCCGAAATAGAAGCCGAGGTTGGGGCAGAGCTGCAACATGAACTTTCTGTCTGTGGTTGAGCGAAGCAATGGAATATGGGGCGTATGCCCAAGAGGTAGGTTACAGTTGATGGTATACATATATATGCTCGAATGGAGCTGGCGAGGTCAACTTTGCTGGCGTCATCAAGAACCGATTTTTATGGCCCCTATTGGCACCGCTACTATCTTATTGGCCTAAGAAGCTCGTATCTGCATGGCCCTACAGACATTGGCATCTAGAGACCTTTTGAAAGCTCGCTGTAACGCAGTGCCCGTCGTCAATACGAGGATTCTTCTAGATATACGAAGTACATATATACATAGGCCTGAGGAGTAAGCATCAGTGTCAATGGCGGCTCCCACACCGATGCCGCGCAGACCGCCGCCTCGGCTGTCGCGGCGGCCACAGTGGTGACCATTGTCTACACCACCGTCTGCCTGACCGATCCGGCGACTCTAGTTGTCACTGAGTTTTGCGCGGCGGTATCCTACCGGCGCTGCGGGTCCTACGCCGAGGGAACGCCCTAACGGTGACCATGGAGATCAGTGTGGCCGCCTGTCTGGGGTGTGGTTACCAGGGGGAGGATTTGGTTGCGCTAACGGTACCGGCACCTCCGACCGGCGGACCGGATGCCACGGGCGCTGGCTTAACGAGTGGTACTGAACATGTTGACTTCAATGCTCTCGAGGAACAGGAAGGAAACGATGCCTGAGTTCGGGCCTTCAGAAGTCTCTACACAGGGGCCAAGGTCAAGCCAGACACACGACACCATGGCGGCCGTCGCCGCAGGGATGACGGAAAGGGGTAAGCCGTCAGTCAATGCAATAGCTGCTACGGCAGGTACCAAAAGGCGTGATACGGATCTTGTTCTTCATAGCAGTGTCACTATTATCCTTGTAGCTACGCTGGTATGTCTCCACTAATTATTCCAGAGGGCGAGGGTTAAGTGGCGGCATTGAATATGGCTGCTGCGGCGTAACTGGTTACCTTACGAGATGAAATCAAAATGTATTTGACGAAAGTTTAAGACACCCCGGTGTGACGAAGTTTTTATTGATGGTTATGATAATAATAACATGAGCAAAGAAATATATACTTGCGTTTAACTCTGCTCGCCGTGGTGGGATAACGTAGGATAGACCTCTCTTAGCCCTTCATATGTACCGTCCAAAGAGCAGCATTATCATCCCAGCTAGCAAGAATTAACGGGTTTGGTACCCGGTAACACAGGGTTAAGGGTACATGGATATAGGAGGAGGTATAAAGGTCTAGAACCTGGTGAATGTGTATATAAGGAGACCTCAGGTCCCTGGACTTAACAGAGTCTCCCAGACTCCCACGACAGGGAGGAACAATACACTTCTCGGAAATCATAAGGGCTCAGGACTGGAGGAGTATACGGAGGGGGCCGACTCGAAGGGAGACGACTCTAGAGCGGAAGGCTTGAAATCTAATAACCTCGATGATAATATTGGCACTAGTGATTTAGAATCATAGGTGCATGCGTGAAAAACTTCTGGGATATGGTGACAAGTCTATATAAGGAGGCTTCAAGTCCCAGGACTTTGGGATAAGTCTTCATCCAGCTTTAATCCACTCATTTCACCCCTAGACACACTCACTTCTCTTCACTAGTTGCCAAGAATCAGAGCCTCATTCACAGCCCCTAGATCAAGGAAAGCGGAAGGACACCACGCCCCAGCCGGCTAATTATCGTACAGGTTAGGCCAGAAGAGAGGGGCGGAGTCTACAGCAGGAGCGGTCACCAAGACCACAGGCATGACCCGGACTTTCTTTCCCCGGGAGTCTTAAGGGGTCTAAAGCAGAAGATTGTATAGGAATGTGTGGAAGAACAGACAACGCATGCAACTGCTTTTCGATATTTCCAACCGTTATATTCACCTCGCGAATAAACATATGCGGCCATTATTTAATATTATATGGTGTCAAGTTGCTTCAACTTATTTTCTGCGTTGCGGTTATAATCACTAGAAGATGATAGACGTGGGCCCCTGAGCCTGGCACGACAGTACCATCGCAGGAAGGAGACCTGAGCAATGCAATATATGACGTCGACGAGCCGCACCGTCCCTAGAACTTCGTTAAGGCCATATTAAGCATTGGGAAACCTACCTAGTGTTATAGGTTCATCAGCTGTATAATCTGAATATAAATATAGATATACGCCATGGAGTTCATGCTGGATTTATCATGCAAGGAGGAATATGCGTCGTCAGATCTCCGTCAGGCGGCTGTAATCGTTACGAGAGGGAACGTGGTCGGTGGTGCGACGAATGGGCTGATCGTGTCACGGAACATGCTCAGGAAGTTGGGGTTAAGGTAAGCGGTTTCATGTGGATAGCCATCCGTCGAGTCAGTGCAGCTTTACATGGGAGGCATTCGGACGCGACCAGGTTGATCCGCCTCGGGAGCATCTCCGTCAATGGGAGTTGTGGATAACTGCCTACTCCCCTCTGGCTCAATGTACCAGATTTAAGCCTCGCGAAAGGCCTGAACATAGTCGCAAGCGTTCCACTATCAGAGTGGAAGTACGCAGTGGTACCAAGCGGTCGGTTCTCGTCGCATCATCTCTTTCATGTTACCATATCCCGTATCTACATAATATACCAACCCGTCATAAATGTCGGACCCACGTTACATGGTAATTCCCATCCATAACCAAACCGAATGCCGTCCGTATGTCGTTTCCCCCTCCGATATCCCAACCAAAATCATATTCCGAAACTCCGCTCAAGTTCCAGAGAATCCAGCCGCCCAAGACCATACACAAAACACAAAGAGGCCGCGACTCTTCCGAGCCCAGGCGAAGGCCACGCAAGCAAACAAGCCAGCAAGCAACGGAATTACCACAGCCGGCGCTGGTAGTACACGGGCTCGTCGCCCTGCGACAGCCGTTGGATCTCCTCCTTGATGCGACGTCTCCTCTCCGCCCTGCTGAGCGGCTTCTCCTCCCCCTCCGCACCGTTTCCGTAACCGCCAGCAGCAGCAGGCCCCGGCTTCTGCGCTCCAGCGCCGTCCCCGTCCTCTCCCCTCTCTTCCTTTGCGTCTGCACCCTCCCGCACCGTGGCGCGCACTTCCACGACGACGCCGCCCTTGTCGCCCTCACCCTTCCCGCCGTTCAGGACACGGTCGATATCGAGGTCGGGGTCCGGCGCGACGTCGACGACGCTGCCGTCCTCGAGCTCCGTGGTCGACTGCCGGAAGCGGTCGGGCAGGTAGAGGTTGATCTTGGGGCTGGGGCGGGGCGCCATCTGCTGGGTGACGGCGGCGCGCAGCTTGTTGAGGGTCTTCTGCTGGACGACGTAGCCGCTGAGGAAGAGGGCGCCGGTGAAGAGGACGACTATTTTATATACCTCTCTGTTAGTTCGGCGATCGATCATGGCATGTAATACGGTTTTTGAACAGCTCCTCCGAGGGGGGCTCTTCTCCTGAGGAGACTCATTACGCACCGATACAGGACGATATCACCACCGACACTTGCGATGGCGTCAAAAGCATGGTTTCTTTTGGCGGTGAAGACGTGCGGATATGAGATAGCGGATAAACACAGCAAAGTAATTATAGAGTATTTATAAATATTTGAAATAGCGACAGCTCAGAGATATACTTTGGCGTTCGGAAACTTTTGAAGCAACAGCAAAGGTTAGTTATCGAGGAGTGGCCCGCAAAGTGTGCAGAAGACATGTGACGAGACAGGGGCGTGTATACCCAAGGTTTTGCTGTAACCGGCCCCGTTCACCGGGCAACCGCCTGCCAAGTCCGAACCGTCTCCGTTTCTAGCCCGGCTACGGATCCCGGGGATGCAACGTCATGATCCACCACTCATAGACGGTTTCCAGGTTTTCTCCCATTTGCCTGAAAGCGGTTGGAAACCGTGGGACTAACCTACGCTTCTGTAATTGAGAACACGACCCGGAATGCACTCCTTGATCACCGGACAGAGTCTACTGTTGCAGCAGCCTATCGCTGTTCGATGTCGGGTCTAATTGAATCTACATGCCGCATCATGATATAAGCAAGTTCCGTCAGCGCATGGGTGATGAGAGGCTGATGTCGCAACTGCGAATCGCAAGGATCAGGTTACTAATATCCTTACAGATGTTGTCTTCACATGTTATTTTAATATAGTTCAATCAACGCAGTACATTCTCTCTATCGCGATATTTTGTTATCTTGGCGCTGGATGCCTTCCCATTGATCGTGTTGACTTGGCCCATTATAATGAACGATGGCCCTAAGAGGGCACTGCAACGTATATAGATGCTTCAAGCTGTGGAGCTGTTTTCCGTGTCTCATTTTGTACCTTACGTGTTAAAAGGAGTGCCGGTGTGCTTCAAACCCCAAACCCTTTCCGAAGGACGTAACTAAGAACCTGTCATGGACACCCATATTCCGTCATCAAGCATAGTATACAACCCACCTCACAGCTCGCCGACCCACTCGGGCTCAACGAAGGGCTTCAGTCGCTCGATGAGCTCGTCAACCTCGATCTCGCCGTCTTCCTCCTTCCAGAACCCCTTGCGCTCGTGGGGCGGGATAAGGACGCTGTTCAGGACGTGCACGACACCATCCTTGGCAACAGCATCCTGAATGGACACCTTCGTATAACCGTTGATCTTCATCGTGATCATGCCGTAGAAACGTGAGATGTCGATGCTCAGGTGCTTGCCCTCGAGGAGCGTCGGCAGGTCGACGTGGTACTGGGCGTTCTCGGCATCGACCTCGTCGCGTTCGTCGGGCTTTCCGTAGTACTCATCCGAATAGAGAGTCTCGTTGGCGACGCAGTGGTATTGCAGCAGAGCCTTCAAGTACTTGAGACCCTTCTCCGTGTTGAAGAGGAAGGCATTGGCGCCGGGTCCCAGCTTCTGGAAGGCCCAGTTAGTGGGGGGGAAGATAGTGAGGCCCTTGGTGACGGGATCGTCATCCCTGTGTAGGCCCGTCTTCTCGACTGCGAGGAGCAGTGTCGAGAATCTCGATGGGAAGAGCGAAAGCAGCCTATGAGCCGGGGGCGGCGGCATCAGGATGCTGTCGACGCAGTGGATGACCCCGTTCTTTGTGAACTGACGGGAGCTGGTGTCAGTAAAGGGACTCCAAGACTTTCGAAAACAGAGGACGGGAGAGGAAAAGACATACCAAATTCATGCCCACGGCTTTACTGTAGAAGTTAAACCGCACGCTGAAGAGTCCAACGCTAACACGGAGCCGCTGGGGTCTGTCGCCTAGCTCCTCTTCCTTCAAGAGCGTCGGTAAGGTATGGTGTGCCAACACGCGGCCTGCGGGATAGTAACCGGGGACAACATGATACTCGAGGATCTTTTCCATAACCTCCTTCGATGGCTTCGTGTGGTGGTCCGGGATCTTCTCGAAGGCCTTGTCGGTAGGTATGAAGGCCGTAACGTTCGCCTCCGTGCTGTTCAGCGTTTTGACGATTTCGGGGTACTCGTCAACTAGGGCAGCGAACTTCTTGGTGAAATTAGTCGCATGAATCACCTGATAGACGGTCAGGTTCTCTCCCCAGTGATGACCGTGGCGCCCGTGACTTCCATGGCCCGGCTTCTCATAATCAGAAGGCGACACGAAGTCGGATAACTCGGGCTCAATCTCAATTGCCGGGAGGTCGGAAGTCAGCTTGCTGGCTTGACGCTCGAAGGCGTCATACGCGTCATCCAATGTCTCCTCGGCATACGAGTGTATGTCCTCTTGGTTTGGCACCCTGTCCCACCAGGAAGACAAGGTCTCCTCAGCCTTCTTCTCGGTTTCGATGAAAAGATCCTTGGCAGTAGCCTCGTCCGGGATGACGAAGGCCGTAGCTGCCACGGTGAACGACAATAATGCGGTATACCTCATTCTGCCGATGGGAGCTTCAAGATACGACCTTTCTGTGAGGAAGAAGAAATAGCGTAGCCACGATTGAAGTGGTTCAGTAGACTCTGCACAAGAGCTTCCAAAGGCTCCGTCGTACCACAAGGCTAATGACGTCACAGCGACTGGCACAGCCCGCGTCAGGTGATAAGAGCACTAGCCCCTATGTACGTTGATACCGGTACGCTGCGTTGTGATTCACGGGAGCGGAATAGACCACTTGCTCATTTGAAATAAGAGAGATCACAATGCGACGCGGAAGTGGAAAAAGCGTTTTCGGAGCTGAAGCATTCGAGCCCTACTTTAAACCAATTCCAAGAGGCCTTTGGTTTTACCTGTCTTCGCGTCATGGTTGCCTGGGGGCTCGGCACCTCCGCATTCCATCGAATAAGACGAGATTATCATTGGATTCTGGCATGTTTTAGTACCCTCCATCGGAGACATAAGGGTCCGCGACCCCCGACTGGCCTGAGATCCAAGGTTAATTAGTAATCCATATTGATGGTTCTCTCCAAACCACCGTCATATGTCCTTGTATGTTGCACTTAGGCGTTCTCTCTACATACAGCCCATCTCTCCTAGTCGGATTGGTTGCCTTCTCCATTCCTGTCCTCAGATTCACCTTTCGGACTCGACCGGAGTATAAGATCTAGAACAGTCCTCCATAGCATCTTTGGTGCGAAAGGAAAATTCGCGACCTCTATCCCTTGCGAATTTATGGAACATGTCCATAACTCTATCCTCGGGTGCGAAGTAGACCGCGGCGCATAAGACGCTCTTCACGACCTCGTTGCCAACAGCCAAAATAAACTCGTGCTTACCAGGGGCAATGTGTGCGCGTAGTTGGATGTGTATCAACTGTGGCATGCGCAACATTGCCTGTGCAACTGTGTAATAGAACTCGTTAAGGACATCCTCTTCGGGCTGGGCGTTCATCATCTTAAGATCCATTCTTTCCTCAAGGTCCATAGGCGACATCCCTTCGATCTCAGACGACGTGAACATCAACCTTCCGCGTGGCGTTATAGGAACGAAGCACAAAGAAAACTGTTTGAGCTTAGGCCAGAATGGGAGGTGAAGCTGGTCCGAGGGGTCCATTGGCCACAACATGTCATTGCCTATGACGCCGAACAACCAAAGAGATTCTAGCCCTTGAGAAGCTATTCGGATATGGGTGCTAAGCTCGTCTTCCTTGTCGGCGTAATCCCTAGTTTCCTCGATATCCTCGCTTGTTAGGCCTTCCATGATGGCTCGTTTGAAATCGAGGACGGAATATGTGTCTGTAATCACAAGTTGGAGATATTTCACTGACTTCGGTGTGTCCTTAAGCATGAGAACTATGTTATGGCATTAGCTACAGGTACCATAATGATCCTGGTGTGGGAAAGGCTGCACGGGATTGTGAGATTCAGGCGACTTACCGCGGTTGTCAACCTCAGTTCTCTGGCGCGACTCAAAGGACCAATCCAGGCTCTTGAGCTGGGGTAATGCATGTACAATCGCCAGGCCCATAGAGCTCCCGGGTGCCGGCAAATATAAGGGGAGCCACACAAGGGAGTGTATGAACTGAAGCTGTGGAAGCGGTTCATGAGGTATGTGATTCTCTAAGGAGTGATTGATCCATCTATGTGCTCGAATGTCACCCGTTACGTATCCCAATTCCGTCCGCGGCGAAGAAGGTCTAAGTACGAGCCCATCGTGGGTTGCATCAGTTGGAGATGACGCAGAGAGACAAAGAATGATGCCACCAGGAGCAACATCGTCATTCTTCCAGGTGTCGAGATACTGGAAGAGCAAATGCATATCATTTGTGGAAACGATGTCATTTCTGAGTTGCTCATCCTGGTTTTCAGGCCTACGGCACTGCTCCTCTCCGTGTCGGTCCAGAATCACTTCGAACCAAAGCGTCTGGATATGACAACGACGTGACGCGGTCACGATTCGCTTTGCATCGCCTAAGCGGTGACGGGTGAGGTACAGATCGAAGAACGTATAGCGTTCTATCATTGCCCGCCACGTCTTCGAGACTGTGGCATAGCGAGATAGTCCTTGGACGTAGCATTCATACCCCATCCTTGGATGACAATTCATAGGACCTACCAGGTGGCAGACAATCATAGATGTGATCTCGGGGGGTAATTGGGGAATTGCCATGATGGAGGGTGTATCCTACACGGCTAAAGTGGTAGGTTTGATTGCCGATATGTGCATGTGAGAAATTGAATGTGTATGCTAGCATGTACGGCGAGGCAGGAGGTTGACGCCCACGAATGTGAACGAAGGTGGGTGAAGTTGATGGGGCGAAAAAAGTCGGGGAAGGATTAAAGTCAGAAGAATTGACCTTGTGCCACGACGTGGTGACCGTGACTTCCCAAGAAACTAGAACGTAATTACCCAGGTGCTTGATTATAACCAGGTGGATCAGAAACCTCAGGAGGCTCTTTCCTCTTCAGAAGGATCAGATGCCATCTCAAGGCAACATGTAAAGATATGGCGACTCCTTATGGTCTGTTGATATTGGGTTTTCACCC
Source organism: Monosporascus sp. CRB-8-3 (assembly GCA_004155055.1). Classification (NCBI taxonomy): domain Eukaryota; kingdom Fungi; phylum Ascomycota; class Sordariomycetes; order Xylariales; genus Monosporascus; species Monosporascus sp. CRB-8-3. The sequence goes on from QJNZ01000673.1 coordinate 9,506, forward strand.
AACTCCTCGAGAATACCAATGTTGTCACAGAAGAAATTGAGGCTATATTGGGAGCTCTGGCTCTAAGGAAGGCAGAACTTTCCTAGCCAGCTGGGCTGATCGGATCCCTGTTTATAGGCCCTGGTGGAGCCCACCAGGGGTGTCTGATTGGAGCCCATTAGACTCCCATTTTTACCGTGACAAATGTAAACGACTATCTATCAATCTGCCGGTATACGCTCATAGAATGAGAAGATGACTATAATCCCATGGTGATATGGATCGAAGAGGATGCTGCTCATAAACAAGCGAGCACAGCTTAAGCAACGTTGCTCCTTAGGTACCTAGTTATACACGCATAATAAATGTACCTTTGCCTAAACGTGATTAATTGCGTCCTTCCCATATTCGGCACACATTGAATTAACTTCATAGACGAAAAGTGCGTCTATGCTTTATGGGTCGTTCTTTACAACTCCTTCGCTTCTCATTCCATCTCCAACCGTCGCTACTCACGTATAGTAGACGTCTAAGTGGACAGTTTTAGCACTTAGAAGTCTCAGATCCTCTAAATTGGTTCGCATACATGTTTACGTACCATGGGCGGTTCTAATCTCAAGTTTCCCGGTGAACATTGCCCGAAAGTTGAATTCTTGCTGATATACTCCTGGCTCCTGACAAGTAGAATCATTTCAGACCGTCAACTCCCAGGCCTCCTCCGTTAGATGCTTATCGGCGGCCTGGAAAACGGAGTGACGTCCGTCTACGAGCATCAAAATGTATGGGCTACGGGTGAAATAATGTTAGGAGGAGTTATCTCCATCCAGAAGAGCGTAGCAAAGCTGGCTAATAAGGCCATGCATCGGTAGGATGAATCGCGAGTTCTCTTTCAATTGGTAGATATACGGTACATTACAATTGAATTGATAAACATTGTCCCTTTGGCTCCCTTCCGAAGCTCTTAAAATCGATCATCCCAGTAGAGACAGGATTAGGGGTAAAGAGCCGACATATCTACCATTAGAAGAGGCTTTTCTCTGGATCCTTCTGATCGCCATACATATCTGGCACTCGAATGCTAAGAAGACATGGTTTAAGACCTCCATCTCCAATATTTCTGGGACATATAGTCTTGCACTTTGTTGTCGTCCGTATGGTTCTCACTGATCCTTTCCGTTTGTAAGAGTGTATAATACTGTACGCAACACCGTTTAAGTATACAGCAGACATTTAATAGCAAAGCCGGAGAGATGAGTTGATTGAACCCTACGCTGCTCCCCAGATCAGTGGATCGGGGAGATCCGCATCGACCGAGGACTAGACAATGGGCATCATGGCGTAGTTTTATAGTGTCCTTTTTCCGCATCGTAGCTAGCCTCGCCTAGTATTCATCACAAATGTCTAGATGCCGAAGACCCAAGACATCCAACCCCTTTAAAGCGAATATACTGAGGCCGGCCTGTTCACCGTATCAATAAATTTAAAAAAAAAAAAAAAAAAAAAAAAAAAAAGCAGGCACGCCATTAAAACAACAACATGTGCTCAAGCCCCTGTGAATCACGTTCAGAATAATACATCACTTGACCAACGCCGTTGACCGTCCAAATCCTGCCTCGAGCGCCCTACCAGACGCCTGCTTCTTTCCCTGCCGCTATTCATACACCTCTCAATCTACCGACATCCGTCACCCCCTCAACCCCCAGGGAACGCATCCACGATCCTCACACCACCCCTAACATCCACAGCGCCCCACCTCTGCTCCCTACTCCTCCTCCGCCACTCCCGATTCCTATCCCTATCCGCCACCTCCCTATTCTCCCTACCCCCTTTCTCCTTTTCCCCGTCGCCACTCCCCCGATCCCCATCTACATCATCCCGACACACCCAGACACCCACCTCATCGAGCAGCACCTCGACGACCCACGCGTACCGCACCACCGCTCCGGCGACGCCGCCGTCGCCCGGAGGAGGGGGGGGGAGGAACAGCGCCTCGGCGTCGGCGCGCGACCGCGGCACCCGCGCACACAGGAGGTGCAGGTCGAGGAGCTGGGCGAAGGTGGCGCCGTAGGCCGGCTTGTCGGTGCGTATGCTCGGCGCGTAGCCCGCATATCCCGTGTGTGCAGCGGCAGCTGTCGTCGTTGTGGCCGGGCTAAATATGGAGCGGAGGGTCGGCTCGATGGGACGGCGGTCCGGATTTGTTGCTGCGGCTGCTGTTGTGGCTGTACTTGATTGATTGGCGGCGTTGGGGTTGGTGTTGCGAGAGGAGGAGGCGGAGGTGGTGGTGGTGGTGGAAGAGGACACTGATAACGACGACGTCGAGTTCAGTAGCATGATTAGCGGGCCCGAGGACCGCGCCAGGTACCGCAGATGCGCGGACAGGAGTTGCAGGGCGGCGTGGGCGCCGGCCTTGTCGCGCTGCGTGAAGAGCGTCGTCAGGAGGCTCGAGAAGTGCGTCACGAGTATTATGTCCGGGACGTGCGCGTGTGGGTCCCCTTCTTCCTTGAACTTAGCTGCTCGCTTCTTCTGCTTCGGTTGGAAAGGAGGTGATTCAGCGGGCGGATCCGAAGATGCGGCTAATACTTTAACCTCTGCGAACTCTACCGTCGTTGTCTTAGGAGGAGAAGAGGGCGTTGGCGATAGGCCTTCTTCCTCGTCCTCACTGTCCTGTATCTCCTCCCTCTCATTTCTCCTGTCTCTCACCGGCGGACGTGGTGGCGCCTCCGGGGACTCCGGTGGTATATTATGGGCCGAAGCTTCAACCTTCTCCTCTCCAGCGGACCCTGCACCAAGAACACCATCTCCATGGCCACCGTCGCCATCACCGTCTCCGCCTCCGTTTCCATCGCCATCACCTTGATCCCGCGGCGGCGTCTCCAACTCACCAAGAACCTCCCAAAGACCATCGAGATCGAACACCTGAGAGACGGAGATGCGCTCGAGACACGCCCTGACCTGCGGGCCCACGGCTGGGTGGTGCGCGGAGGAACAGCCCAGCTTCGCCTGCACCTGCGCCCTGACGACGTCGCGGAGCAGCGGCAGGAGCGCTGTGGCCGCGAGGGTCGTCACGATGGCGGCACGCGGTGGGCGTTGGGCGGTTGTGCTATTGTTGATGCTGTTGTTACCTCCGGCCCCTGTGCCGACGCTGGTGCCGGTGCTAGTGTCTGTATTGGACACGAGGGTGTGCGCAATGGTTTGGAGACCGAGCTGCGGCGAGAGAACCAGTCAGTCAGCTATTCCCTTCGGTAATTCGTCCGTCTACGTCTTTGTCGAAATTCCAACAGCCACATATCAAGTAGGCGGCCCCTATATTCGTCCTTGATTTTGTCTCCCACAGACCCCAATACATCCTCCCCGACGCAACACAGCCCAATCAAACACAACAAAATACCAAAAATCAAACAGCACCGACTCACCAAGACCCCGAAATCAACCTCCGCAGCACTAACGCCGACGACGACGCCGCGCTCGAAGCCGCCGGCGAGCAGGACGTGGTCGTCAATTTCGGCGCAGCCCGTGGCGAGGGCGGCCCTCCCATTTTCGTTTCCACGTCCGAGCCGTTGTCGCCGGCGCCGGGAGACCTCGAGGTCGTACAGCGCGGCGCCTGATACGGGGTGCGGGTCCAGGTCCATGCCGCCGCCGTCCGCGGCTTCCATCCTAGCGTGCTGCGTGATAGCAAGCTTAGATTAGGTGGGTAAGGACCTCTCGGCGGCGCCTCGGTCCGTATACTCGGTTAAAGTAAATACCAAGCCAGCCTACGGGACTCGTGGATTAATCGCCATCTGTACAGGGACTTCCGTATATAGGTGAACAGATACACAGGCCTATATGCCTGGGGCCGACTGACGGGCGACTGCGCGCAGTTGCCATATATTTGCGTTCTGGCTAATAGTGAACACCATCACGCAAAGTCCAGCCTAGGTAGGTACTAGGTTAATACCGGCAACCAATGCTGCGCTAAAGTAATCAAATATATACGTATCTGCCTAGGTCCGATAAGAACCATGTAGCAGGGAGAAACCAGTGTCAGCTATCGACTTGCCAACTTCCCGAAAGGGGGGCTTTATTACTGGCGTCGGGAGCAAAATCGGGACTCCAAAACGGTCGAACTCAAAACGTAGCTCACAATCAATATTGGCCATCTTCATCGCCTATTTCCATGGACACATTCTATCTCTCTGCAAACATCTAAAAGTACACTATTATTTCAAATTCGCAATTTTTCAGTTCAGGCTTTTTCAATCCGAAGGGATTTTGTAAAATACAATTTGTAGCCACTTGGGCGGGAGGCGCACGTCGTATGCCGAAGCTCCCCGATTGCCGTAATTATACTGCGCAAGGGGGCATATCTCAGAAACCATACCGACGGACTGCATTTCGTCTTACAGTAGAGAAACGTATCCTAACAAAAAAAGGTTTGGAGCCCGGTTGGCAACGCCCGAGAAGTCCCCTTGACCCTGCATTTCCCATCATGTTCGTTGCAGGGCCCCCACGTTCGAGGCGGTTCAGTCCATCTCGGAGGTTGAGAGTCGTGGAAGAACTCAATGTCTTGAGTGCAGATACTGAGACAGTCTCAATCGCACGGTGGCGTCTTGAGATTGTCTATAAACGGGATCTATGTGTAGATCCCAGATGCTTCATTCCGGACGTTGCCAGTTGACCGAATATTCATATAGTTGCATCAATCACCATTCCCGAACAGCCCTCACATGGCAACGCCCTGTTGGGCCGACGCCTGACCTTGATCCTGTCGCTGGCGTCGCCCACCTTTCAAGCTTTTGACACGCGAAATGAAACCGCCGCCCTGTGGCCGACCGGCGCCATCCAGAGAGGTAGCTGCATCCGAAGTGTTTCGGCGTTCGAGGGTAGGTGGATATTCGCTGGGGCTTGATGGAGCATTCGAGTTTTTCCTCTTTATTGTGATCGTTTCGTCGGTCGTATCAAACTCGTTGAAGAAAGGATTTCTTTCACTGGCACCACTTCCGGAGGGCAGATCACCAGAACGTGGCGAGTAATAGGCAGCATCTGGACTAGTGAGCCGCCCGGAAGCATGGGGGCCGCGTTTGGTGCCCCGAATTCGCTGCGCCAGCGACTTCTTCCTTTGAAGTCCCAGTTCCATGTTCTCCTGTGCCGCCTCGGCCTCCCGTCGTTGGATGACGGTACGAGCCGCGGGCGTTCCTTCCAAGAAGGTCGATGTCCCAAGTCCCAACGACTCATCACCATGGAGGATACTTGCCTGGGCTTTAGCGTCAAACACGGTCGCCTCGCTCTTGCCGCTGCGTGATTCAGAATATCCGTTCTGTCTTCTCCCGGTTGAGTAATCCTTGAAAGCCTCGTCATCATGATAACCCATAATGGTAGAATGGTCGGGCCGCGCGTTGATCGGACCAGAGCCGCCGATCGAGTTATTTGCCGAGTCCTTGGCGAACGCCTGCATGGGTGCACGACGACTGCCCTTGCGGTTCCGGTGGGGGTTGCAGGCGTCGAATGGACCATCGTGATGGAACACTTACAAGGCTTCAGCGACTGTCAAGGTCTGGGGTGGTGAGGGTGGTACTACTTACATCCGCCGCCGTAGATACCGGTGGCATCCAGCTTGTCAATGATATCGACCTTTCGGTTTGGTCGAGCCTTCTGCTCGCGGAGACGCCTCTCACGCTCCTTTCGCTTCCGCTTCTCTTCCTCCGTCAACGGCTTTTCAATCTCCAGGATCGAGGTATCACTGTTGCGTCGTGGACGAGGCACAGACCGCCTTGGTGGAGAGTCGAGCAGACTCTGTTCCTTGGGTGCACCCTGCGGCTTACGAGCCCTCAAAGCCTCCTCTTGAGAGCGCGTTGGCCGATGCGATCTAGGAGCTCCGACGCTGCCTTTCGGAGGGATGTTCTCCCCGCGACGAGGTCCGGGTCCAGGTCCGCCAGGAGGGCGGTTCATTGGCGGTCGAGGGCCTGAGCCGCTGGGTTGACTCGTTGGCTTCCTGCCGCTTCCATCGTCGATAAGTATGTTGTCCTGGATAAGGAAGTTAGCGGCCAATCACAGGTTCGGATATTCCATGGCTTGCGAAGAGGGTAGCTCACAAATAGCTCTTCAATGGTAGCCGAATTCTGACTTTTCGTAGACGCCATGGTGTTGGTTGAAGTCCGTTGCTCAGTAGAAGGTTGGTTGAAAGGATCAAGAAAAGGGTTTCTCGAGACAGGACGGGCGGGAGGATCGTCAAAAGGGGAGCGCGGCAGGGGAGGAGAGAGGCCGCTAGGTGACGCAGCACGGTTGCGGAATGGGTTGTTTGAGGAGAGGTTAAGGGTCAACCCTGGACCAGAGGACGACGGGCGCTGGTGATTGTCGGGTTGGCCTAGGCCTATTGTAGAAACAAACAAGACATGTTAGCAGGCATTTTCTCCTTGAAAAATATTGAATCAAAAGGCATGGTTGGTTGCCGAACCCAGTGTTGGGACTTGTGATAGGCAAAATGTGAAACAGCAATCTCTTGGGATGACACAGTTCAAGTGGACCTGTTTCCAACCAAACGAAACCCCCTTTACCCAGAGTATCCACATAGGAACAGACCCCAGTGAGAGGAAATGGAAAGGGGGCATAAGAAGGGGATAAGATCATGGATGGATCAGGGATGGTAATGGGAATACCCATTGTGATGCATTAATTGCTGGGTTGAAGTTTGGGTTGGCGCTGGTTTTGTCGTTTGCATATGCCTGGCACCCAGTGTCTGGTGGGGGGAATCGACAGATACAAAATACGGCACGGCACATACCTAAGAGATCGGCCGACATTGTTTGTCCGGCGAAAAGAATCCTACTAGTAATACAAATGACGAGTATGTGGTGTTTCGCTACGGAGGCGGTGACCAGGATTGAGACTCAGGACTGAGACTGAGACCAGGCCTTTCCGCTTCTTTTAGAATGAAATAAATAGCACAATGATGCCGTGCCTTCGTTGAGACCGATCGATGCACCTGCCTGTACTGGATAGGACAATGTTTGTGGATATTCCCTCTTGGGCCAAGGTACGTTGAAGATAGGAAAGAACGAGTTGGCGGCTAGAATTCGTAAGCTTCTCTGCGCTGATGCTGGATTCGGATCCGATGCAGGTTGTTAAATGTTGGCTGCTCTATGGTGCTCGGTGAGTGTCTGCGCTTGGGAAGGTTTCTTGGAGGAGACAAACGGAGTAGGCGCAAAACAGAGATGCAGGTTCAGGCGCTCGTAAGTCGAAGGTGAACAATAGTGCTTAGAAGGGGGAAATGATCTTCGGGGAATGTTCTGGTCGGAGCGGATGATCTCCTCTTATGAGTGATGCATATGGTTCTTCTGACGAAGACCTCAGCCACGCGCAGGGAAGAAACCTATGACGTGAGATGCCGTCTGTGTGATCCTACTGTATGTACGAACTTATCGAAGAGAGTCTTATGTATGAGTACGCATGTATGTGTGCATGTATTACGTCGTAAGCGGAGTGCCGCGTCCTCGAGGTCTTGGTTGTGAGTAAGACCGGCAATCGGGGCCAAGTACTGATTAGTATGATGTCTCGATTATGGTTCCCTGGGCAGAGCTAATCGAAGAGCAAAGAGCAGGAACGAAGTCGGCCTTCCATAAAGAGTCGCACGCCTTGTTGGTAGTCGGCAGGGTGATGTCGTCGTGGCTATTCTTTATGCGTTCCTCTTGATTGTTGTTTGTGTTCGGGTTCTTTCTTGACGCGACGGAGTTAAATAAGAATGTTGAAACTGTTGGATTCAAATTCGAATTTTGGTAAAGCCCGGAATGAATGGGGTATCGGTGAAATGACGCTTTATTTAATTATTAAGGGTCCCGATTGACGATTGTAATCGAGTCGTGTTGTGCCGTCGTTGGTGGTTCCCAGAGCTTTGACCGCCCCTCAAAAACACCTATAGACTGAAGTTGGGTTGAACGAGTGCGTTGTCACTCTCGCCGGATGAAAAGGATTAATAAGTGGTCGTCAATATTAAGTAAAAGTTTTGATGAGGGACGAATAGCGATTTATCAATTCGCGGTTGATGGCGACGCCTAGAACCTTTGGGGGGTCCGGGTTTCGTGCTTGGTGGTTGCTAGGTAGCGTGGTTGGCGTGAGAAAAGCAGGTACCTCACTTCGTGGATTCGTCAATTGATGCGCCGCTTCGATTTTAGGACAGAGATTGTATAAATCGGCAGCTGGAGCACCAGTCGTGACGCACGATTGTCACAGTTACATAGAACTTGAGAAACTGAAGGCGAAAATAGGAGAGAAAGGCTTATATACTCTCGGCCATATGAAGATAAGCATCGAGGCAACAGATGTAAGTCGGAAGTTTGAATGTCGCAGTCTGTTCGTGTGCAGGGGTCCGGAAAGATGGGGAAACGGGGGAGAAGTAAGGACAGAAAGGGGCAAATGTAAAGTGAAAGCGCCACTGGTCGATACTTATTACCCCTACCTGTTCCGTTCTGCTAAACCTGCTAGGCCAAGGTAGGCACAACGGAAGGGGAATGAATATGCATGCATACACGCATGACACCCGCGCCTAAGTTTGGTTCTAGTCTCTGGTTAGATACGGTTACATGTCTATCTGCATAGTAGATGGTTTATTCGGAGAAGGTTATACTATATATGGCTAGGGCCAGCATATAGGTAATTTGTTATGTTCGGGAACGACTCAATGAGAGCAGTACGGCTACATATGTTGCGCTGTCCATCTCGTTCGCGTAACAGATCTCGAAGTAATTCGTCTGTTCAATGGAGCCTTGCTCTCCGAGCCTATGCTCAGATGCCGCATGAGTACTTCTACGTGCGAACTATATAGCCGACCAGATGGATTAGACTACCTACCTACTTACCTAATAAGTACTTACCATTGACGTTATGCCACCCTAACAAGCCGAAGACTTGCAGACAATGGCGGGGGCGTCATGTGGGAGATACATGGATATCCCAAAAAAGGATCATGAGGTCCAACTGGACAGCTGAAGAGAGATGATTGGCTTGATCAACCCGACTTCATGTCAGGTGGGCTGGCTGAGTGGCTGTCAATCAGCCGTTTGTGAAGGGTAGCGGGTATCTTTCCAAAAGCTCCAGAAGTTCGTCTGCTCACTGAGGGGAAGCGTCGCCTCCAGTTCTAGACATTACAGGTGTACTGGACGCGACTCTTCCATATTCAATTTCCTCAACGGTAACCGAACTCCGTGCTAGGGGTGATAATTCCCTCTGTTAAATGTTGGGGCTGCCTTGAGCTCCATACCGCTAATAGTACTGTGTGTGTACCCTACTATGTATCTTAGCATCCGAATCAAAAGCCGCTATACTGTTTGCGATCAGCTATTGCTAGATCGCCAGCTACGGCAATAGCCCTTATTTAGTAGGCGTGGATCTAAATATGCAGAAAGCTGCGGGATCAGACCCCTAAGGGGGCCGAGCATGGCATTCCCCAGGAACTGCTTCACGATCACCTCATCAGAATATGCCCGAGGAAAAGAGCCATATAATTGTCCCTTTCGTGCTTGACTCGTATCGCTGCGAGATCTCGTTTTGGTTTGCCGGAGATTCAACTGGAAACCTACACCATGTACGTCGAAATGACGGAATCTAAGAGATACGAACGTGTGGGTCTAATTAACTGAGAACCTTGCGTCGCATTAAAAACTTGGGTACGAAATGGATTTTTTTGGTGTCAGAGCTTCCTCCTTCGGCATCTCACTAGCACAATAGCTACATACGATAGCGGTTTATTCGACGCCTTCTCTTCTATACCATCCATTTAAAATATAGCTATGAGCTTCCCTACCCCCGCGCGTCTCTGTTTAACCACATCTCGCGATCCTCTGATCGATTTTCATAGACGCTATTGTCATATTGGTCAAGATAGACACCCAAATCTGCTACCCCAGCGCCAAGGCATGCCGGCACCCCGACAGTCCCACTCTGCCCCCGGTGCCAGTCATTTTGCACACACCGCCTGACTACCTAACGGAATAATTATTTCGTACGAGGGACCTGTAAAGTGATGATTTAAGATTGGCTCGGGAAGATAATGACTAAGTTAACGTTAGCGAAGTTCCCTCGAACCCCCACTGTGATAACCGTTCACTGAGTGGGCTCTCGGGAAATTTCCTAACATTGTGCGACCAGCAACAGGGTGGCATTGACTTTTGTCCAGCATGCCAGGCAGCCAGGGTAGCTGGTCACTGAAAGGCAGTTTATCTACGGGTATGTGCTCCATTCCGGAGTCGATCAATACCCGCCTAGGACCCTAATGCCCAGCTGAGCCCTCGCCCGAATCCATCGTGGCGAGCAGAGAAACAAGTTCATATGAGGCCATGAGGTATCTGTCGAACTTGAAAAAGGAAACGTCGGTCTTACTGTCAGCCATCCCTAAATAGACGCCCTAATAATGGAGCCCATGGGACGATTAAATCCTCCGGTTATTGATCAGCCGCAAGCCATTCTGGCTGCAAGAGTGATTCCGCTGCTTCCCCGGGCGCCAGACACCACAAGATGTTAGCTTCGTTTGTTATAGCTTTTTTTTTTTTAAGGGGAGGGGGGGGGACAGCCTTATGCAATCAAGCCCTGTGGCTTGATATTGGGTCCAGCTTCGGCAGGACGGAGAATCCCGGCCACCAACTTCACTTCCAGCAACGTTCTTGTGCAAACGAGAGGGGCTACCACCAGAAGTGACGATAAGGCTGTGTTCCAAGACACCCGATTCAATGACATGGCTGCAGGGCAATTGCTGTTGTCAACGTGTCGTGTCCTAGGCATCGCGACACCCATTTCTTCAGGCTTGTAGTTTGCGGAGTACTGAACCTGCGAGCGGCCTCAAAACGCTTCCGAGGCTCTTCCTATCTTACAACGTGTGATCATGACGGTAAAGGTGAGTGGGCACCCGGGAATGAACGTAAGGCTGGGCTTGCTTCTCGACACGGCATTCTCACGCGCCACCCGTCTTGTTCATGCAGGTACCCGGCTGTGCCGCACATGGTGCTGGTGTTGGAGGGTATAGGTAGGGGTATCTTCCCCCCGATCCTACCTTGACGTTCTTCTTGAACCTATGTCCAATCCATCCACCTTCTGATAGGTATGTGATATAGGCGGATAAGCGCAGTCCATATATCTCATCGTCGGGACGGTTGATCGGTCAATTGCAAACAAGTCTCTTCAGGAGGAGCACCCGGGAGTCTGAGGATAAATACGGCATTAGCTAAAATACAGCAAACAAGCTTTCATGTATTTTTGAAATAAGATTACCCGGCCCCTTTTGACCACAGCCACCTCTCGACATGGAGTCAGAGCATAATGGGCGTAATCACGGCCCGACGCACAGATACGTAAGGGGAACATAACTGCCTCTGGACTATCATGATATTAACCGTAGCTGGGCCGGCAGTCGAACAAGTTTCCATTTGTATCTGCCATACTAGATTCGGGGGTTCTAAACTCTAACTCAAACTAATAGGGGTCACCAATACCTTAGAGGAGGGCCCGATCTGTTGATTTAGCGACTGCTCCAATGTGTGGTAGTACGCAGTACCGTGCGACACCACTCATCGACGCGGATGATGGGGAGCGGGGAGCTTGACAGAGGAGAGTGAGTACAGGGGATAAAAACCCTAGAAGCAGGCGACTTCACAGAGCCGATATAAGGGTGCTCTTAGACAATAGAAATGCTGCCATCAGGGTAATATAGTGTCTATATTAGCATCAGTAAGCTCTTCGATGGATAGTAGGAGGTAGCTGCCATAATACCGCACCGAGCGTGCGGCTCTCCGCGCAGGTGGCTCGCGGGCCCGGGGGACATCGTCAAGCGGTCTCCATCAGGCTCCTAATTGTGCTTAACCATGGACCGCAAACGCCGGTAGCTATGACAGAGCAGTCTCCTAAAGGGGAATCATTTCATATGGATCTATATCTACAGCACATGTATCGCATTCGAGACGTCAGTGTTCGAAAGTCAATATGTAAGTATATAGGTAGCCACTGAGGAGGCTGATACCGCGGAAGACGGACAGATAATGCCCGATAATATGAAACTTGAATCATGTGAAGTAACTACAAGCATTGGCGTTTTCTTTTTCGGATATGATAAGGGGCTATTTTCGCAGAGTGACAGGGCCGAGCAGACCTTGACTAGGTACCGCGGGCTTCATGGCCTAGCATCACAAGTTCCATATCGTTTGGTAGGAATCTCCCCTTAAACAAGCACATCAATAAGGCGGCGAAAAGATAAACTTGAGGTCCTGACGCTCAGAAGCAGGTTATATGGAAAGTGGCATTGCTGTTAGGCTTTGTACAGCCTCCGCAAAGCATCGACAAGCTCGACACGCCCCTTGTAGGTGTTCCCGCTGTCGTCGTAGCGGTGGAAATCCTTTGCTATAAGGCCACCAGGCAAGGTAGCCACAGTCATCTCGGCGAGTTCCGCCGCCATGGGCGGGGGAACCTGCTGGGCAAAAAAGCCGACCAGGTCGTCCTTCGCGACGGTGACGAGGTCGATCTTTTTTCCGGTCACCTCTTCCGCAGCGGCTTTCACGTCGAGCGAGCTGTAGTTCCGGGGGCCCGTGATATGGAACACATAAGGACGGGTGGGCGGCTGCTGGCCCGTCTCGAGCAGCTTCTGTGCGCAGGCGTTGCCGATGTCCGTAAGGCTGACCTAGAGGTACGGTTAGTATTATCGATACCTGAAAGCCCGGAGAGGACTGGGCCGAACATACCATCGGAACCTGATGGTCGGCAGGCGAAAAGACTGAGTGGATGACGGGGGGGTCGGCTTTGATTTCCTCGAACACGTGAGCCAAGCTCTCCTGGAAGTAGGGGGGCCTGGCAATGAGCACCTCTGGCGCGCTCTCCTTTAGAACGTCGTCAGAGATGTGGTTGATCTTTAGAATACCCTGTCCAGACATAATTAGCAGCTGGGTTCCCCTGGAATCGGGAACACGGGACTAACGATGCCGCTGCTGTGCTCCGCACCCATGGCGGAGAACACCAGCAGCCTCCTGGGCGAGGGCTTGGCCGCCTCGAGAGCAGCCTTCACGTTGACTGCGTTCTGGCGCGCCACTTCGCCGTTATCCCCGCCGTCGTAGGTGGGGGGCGGGACGTAGAAGACGACATCGGAGCCGCTGAAGTCTAGTGTGGGGCCGTCGGACACGTCGGCTTTGACGGCCTTAAAGCTAGGATGACTAGTGAATTCGGCCGGCGCTTTTGCGGGGTCCCGGTAGTAACCACGGACAACCGGCGCCGTTTCGGACGCGAGCAAGACCCTGATAACTGCAGTGCCAACTTGCGTCGAGGCAGGGACGACAGTGATCTGGAGTGGCATCTCAACGAAGTGAATGGGGGTTTGCTCGTGGACCAATTAAGTTATAAACTGGCTTCTTGAGAAGGTGACTAAAGTCGGGACTCGGGGACAAGGTGCGTCAGTCCGTGTGAGGGTGATGATCATAGAGTATTCAAAGCCCGGCCCCGAGACTTCCACGTGGGCCCTACACCCTTCTATACTCTATTTCCCCGCGTACGGTCATGTCATGCATGCCCAGACTCAGGTTGCAATTCGGGTACAGGCGGCCAGAAATGACAAGTAATCAGCCTCAAGGGCCTGGAACACGCCAAATCAGCAATTCTAGAACAGTCCATGTTCCAGCTAACGCCATTACTCGTTTAAATGGTTGTCCCATCATAGGAAAAATATCCCAATTGGTCAGGAAAATGCATGGAATGACTCCAGGGAACTTTATACGCGCGTCATAGGGCGCCGCAGAACCCGGCGCAGCAAGCGAGGAAGCATCGCTCGGCAGCCGTGATCTTGGTTTCCTCTACGCTTTGGTCGTCGTCCTCGGGAGCCGCAACCTCAGAAATACCGTTGCCGTCGCCATCGCTGTCCTCCAGAGACCACTCATTAACCGAGACACGAAAGGAAGGCACAAGATGGTACCAAATAGCCTGAAACCACAATACTCGGTTCTTCTTGAAGACGTTAGTATGGTTACGAATCCTTTATTAAATAGGGTATCCTAGCTCGGTGTTCTAAAATATTAAATAGGATAACACTTAATTTAATAAAAGTACTAGTTATTTCTTAATTGCGTTTTATAAAAATAAAAAATAAAATTCTAATAATACTATATTTTAAAATTAAATAGTAGATTTTTCGAATTTAAGTTAAACTATTTTAAAAATATAAAGTAAATATTTTTCGTAATCGAATCTTAAATTTAAAAGCGTATTAATATTATTTTTTACTTTTATTATATAATAAAATTTATTAAATATAATATTTTCCTTAACATAATAACTAAATATATATATTAAATAATAATTTTTAATATAAGGTATAATATATAATTAATAATTACATAGTTTTTATTTTATCTATATTTACATCTTTATAATAAATAATTAATTTTATAGTAAATATTAAAGTACTATAATAAGGCTAAGTAATTATATATTATATAAATGATATACAATATTACTTAATATATATATAGTAAAATAAAGTTAAATAAAATAAACTACAAATTTATTTTAAATATTTATATAAGGTCGATTAAGTTTAAGCCGTATTATTTAAGCTAAGTTAAAGATATAAATTAAATATATTTATAATTAATATAATAATACTTATTCGTATTTACTATTAAAATATATTATATACTTTAATTATAAAAAGCTTTATTTCGAAGCCGATTATTAAACCCCTTTAAATACGTAATTTTTCGATTAATATCGGCTAAGAAATTTATTCGTATAATGCCGACAAGTTTCGACCTTAATAAACCTTATACCCTTTAATTAGTTCGGTAAGAAGAATCTTTTAAAAAGTAAATAAAATTTAAAAAATATTAAGCTTTTTATAATAAATTTTAAATCCGTATAAAATAATTACGTTATAACTTTTTACTAATTCTGTAACTTTAAGCCTAATTAATTTTATAACTTTTCGAATCTTTATTAATTAAAATAAATAAAATATACCGGGTAATTCCTATTATAAAATATCCGTATTTCGTAATTTTAAAATTTTAAAGTAAATAAAAAATATTAATATTTCTGTTACTATTATTAACCTTTTTTTAAAAATAAAACTTTATTTTTAATTTTCGAATAACGTATTATATAAGTAAGCGAGCTATTAAAGTAGGGCTAGAGCTGTATAGCTGTTATACAGCTGTTATCAGCTGCAGCTAGTTCTAGCTTCTTCTAGCTGTTTCTACCTACATTACTAAGTAGGTCGGCGATGGTCTATATAATGCCGACCTACTAACCTTTGTATGTAGTTTTCTATAGAATCAAAGAACGCCCGGCATTCTTCTTCCAAGCTTTTAATTAAAGAGGTTCTTGCATATATATAACTTTGATAAGCTCTGACCTAATTTACTATATAAGCAAGCGAGCCGTTTTTTAACACTTCGTAATAACGAATTAAAATAAATTAATTATAACTTGATAAATTAATTTAAACTAATTAAATTTTTCATCGTTAAACGTTTTTATAATTTTCTTATAAATACGCGTATTATATCCGGGTATATTATAAATATTATATTTCTATTTTTTCGTTTAAACCTTTTTACAACAATTACTTTTAGCCTTTATTAATTACGATTATTTACTTTTACCTTTTTTTTTTAATTATAAGAGCTTATACTAAATTAGAACAGGGCTTATTAAAGCTGTATATATATACAAAAACCCCTTTAATTAAAAGCTTGGGAAAAAAGATGCCGGGCGTTTCTTAGTTCTATAAAAGACTACATATAAAGGTTGATAAGTAATAAGCTCCTTAAATAAAGTTAATCGTATTAATATATTAATCTAGTTTAAGGCTAACTGGAAATCTATTCTGCAGATATATATATACTTGCTTATTTAATAATAAGCTAAATACGGCCTATTAACTGCCCCCTTAACGAGACGTTAACGTCCCGGTTAACGATATCCATTACTAAATATATACCATATTATATATTATCAAATCCATCGCGAAAATATCGATATTACGTTTATCTTATCCCTGCCATAACCGTATCGATTATATACTTATTAATATCCTTAACGTTAATCGAAAGTTTATTAATACTTAAGCAAGTTATAAAAGCGATCCTTAGTATATAATCCGTAATTATCCGATATATTATTTAAGCTATATTTTCGAATCCGTCGTTTTTAACAACTTCGATATTTAACTTTCGTCGTTTCGACAAAAGTTTAACGTTTAACGGTACTAATAACTTTCGTCCCGTAACGGAATACATACTACCGTCGGGGTCTATAAACATTAAAAACGGGAAGTTATTTTTTAATTCGTTATTTTTAATCGTCGGCTAATCGATATTGTCGATATTTACGGTTTCGTTCTCCTCGGCTTCCGCGTTTTCGTATCTTTTTTTACGGTATATTTTGTTAACTTATTTAAAATGTTCGATTTTTCTTATTATATTTTAAACTTTCGTTTATTAATTATTAAAATTATTAATAAATCGTTAAATAATATCCTTATTAACCGTAACGTTATCGATATACCTGGTTAAAGTCGTCTTTATATTATTAATAGCATTCTATATATTAAATATTCGTTTATTTAATTTATTAATACCGGCATTAAATTTTTATAAAAAATCTACCGTAATAACAACTCCGGTTACAGGTAGCGGTATAAATCTGGAACCCGATAACGTTAGTAAAAAAGTTGCCGATAACAACAATATTAATTAACGTATAATACGTTAAACAATAACGGCGGTTTCGGTCGTCGGGAACTAAGGTATAGCCGGCAAGAAAACCAATTCCAATAATAACGTTAATAAAGCTAATAATATAAGCACTTAAACCTAAGCAGCCGGTATTTAAACCCGGGCGGCTAAGTTAGGCATAGGCGTCGATAATTAAACGAACGTTAACACCTAGGCCGATATAAATGGATATTAACGTTATCGCCTGGTAACTGGGAAACGTAATATCGAATATATTACGGATTTCGAACCGTTAAATATAGTAAAAAAAAACCCCTAAAATTACGGTATAACCCGTCTATCTGCCGGTATTACTATAAATGCAAAACCCGTATAAGTTAATAACTGGATAATACTAATTAAAAAACGCCCGTAAAATTTCGTATTGCCGTTAATTTGTATTACTTCGATTAACTCCGGCTCGGGTAAAATTATTAATATTAACGCCTAATTATTTAATTACCCTTAATTATATACCGTTTTCAAGATATTACGGAAACGTTTATATAATTAAGTTTTATTCGGTTATATACCCGGTATAATTTTTATTAATTAACTAATAACGTTTCGCAAATTACCGTTATCTTGTAATAAAAATAAGTTAACAACCTATTTCTAATATTATCAAAATAAATAAATGTCGTATATTCTTTTTTTAATTTCGTTTAATAAAAAGTTACGTTTTATTTAAAACTGTTAAAGCGGTTAAATAATATCGTTAATAACCTTAAAAAGCTGTACGTATTACTTTTATAACTAAAACTTTTTAAGCTTATTATTTTCCGTAATCGTAATATTAATATTATCACTATAAGTTATAACTAAGTTAAAAACGTTCGGCATTGTTAATATCGTTATATTCGGCGTTATAACTAAAAATACTAATAATAATAATTAACGATAAACTTTTAAATATATTACGTAACGGAATAAAAGTTATTACGTTAGTATATATAAAGAAATAATTAGTTGTAAGCAGTAAAATAAGGATTAACCAATATTAGTTTCTTAAAACGAAATCGACGTAAAAAAAATGCAAAAATATATAAACGCAAATAAAATAACGTTAAATCTTTGTTATAAAAATATATAAACGTAAACGAAATGAAATTAAAATTACGTATAAAATATGTAAACGTAAAAGTTATAAGATAAAATATACTTAATAATACCTGAATATATATTATTAATGGTATAAATTATCCGAAAAAAAAAGATTTAAAATATAGGTATTATAGATAACCATAATTATTGTAATTTGGAAAATAAGATTACCTTTATGTTTATTTTAAGGATCTTATTAACCGGTTGCTATTTGGGCTTATCGTTTTCGTTATTTTGTTAATTTTGGTTTTTTTATTTAACGGTATTATTAATTACGTCCTTTAATTTGCGTAAATATATTTTTATATCGAGCTTATATTTTTTATCGTAATCGTTTACCAGTTAGCTAGCATTTTGCATAAGAATTATCCGTAAGTACTAAATATTATTTATCATTAAATAATTTTTTTAACGGATTAAATATTAAATTTTAGGTTTGCCTCCGATAAAAATAATACGTTAGTTAAAATTTTTTTTAATTTCGTAAAAACGTTATTCGTCGTTATTTTTTTCGATAATAACTGCGCCTAGTAATAGGCGACGTTTATTAAAGTAATTTTTGCCGGCGGATACAAGAAAAAGTTAAATTACAAAAATTATTCGATGGACTTATTAATAACAAGGAAAATTTAATTTATACGTAAGGTTATTAATTTTTTTAATAATAATAAACGGCTTAATACGTTAATGCAATTATTTACGCGGTAATTTACCTGGAAAGTAATATTCGTAATATAATTTAAAATAGATTTCGTCGCCGACTTTAAAAAATAATAATTTACGTATTTTGTTATATCGGATTTTGGCGTTAGTTATAGCGAAATTAATAACAGCTTTCGTTTTTTTTTAATAAAACTGTTTAAATATTTCGTAATTAATAATAAGTCCGGGAATTTCGATTAATAATAACGGTAAACGTAACTTAAAATTATAAATTATTTCGTTTAGCAAACGGCCGAAAATTGATAATTTAAAATTATTTATATTATATTAAAGGGCGGGGATTATGTTAATTTAAAAATTTTTGTTATTAACGTAATAATAACGTAAGGTAATTTCGATATTTTAGTTTTTTCGTTTTATTTAACCGTTCGTTTAAGGGTAATAGCTTGTTAATAAAATTAATTTCGTATTTAATTACGTAAATAAATTCTGTTAAATATCGGAAATAAATTTCGGATTTCGATTAAAAATCGTTTTTTGCAATTAACCCTAATCGTAAAGCAAAAATGTTTTAGCGAGTAATAACGTTTAGTACGTAACTTTATACGTTTTTACGCCCGGAAAAATAATTTTTTTTTTACTGAATTTATATATAACGACCATAACCGTATTTAGGATTTTAAAGTTTTTAATTACTTAAGGAATATTAACGGATAATATTTCCGGGAAATTAATAATAAAATCTTACGTTATTATATAGAACGGTATCGGGGAACTGTTAATAGGTTTTAGCTTACTTAATTAGCGCTGGCGATTTGTTTTTAACGTTATATATTTCGGATAATAGTTGACGTAATTAACGATTTTCCGAATTAAGCCATAAATAGTAATTCCGTTTAAATTCTGGAACATACGTTTAAGCCCGAAATAATGTTTGTTATTATATACCAGCTGTAAAACCTTACCGATATACGCAAATAAAATATAGATATTACGTTAACCGGACCTGAACATATAATAAATTAAATTATTAACTAGTTTATGTCGGTATTTAGTTAATTAATTTACCTTATCCATTTCCGCCAGTTTGGTTTTTAGTTTGTCCTATTATTTATCGTACTTATAGCCGTTAATAATTCGTTAACGAAAAGCCGGATCGATTAAAACGTTTATAACGGCCAGGTACGTATAATTATTTAAAATGTCGTTAAACGTAGATTTCTGTAAATCGTTAGTTTTTTTAATATTTTTTTCCGTATCGTCCGTAAGTAACTTAGAAAGAATATCCGGAATAACGTTAATTTTCCCTAGAATATGGTAAATATTAAATCGAAACTAAAAAAAATAAGCGGACGTAGTTATAAATTACGTATTTATTTTAACAACGTCTTTAATAGTAAGCCGCGTTTAATTTACAATATTTAACGTAACTTTATAATTTATTAAAACGATAACAGGATATTTATAAAATTAAAAATATATCCGTTAACTACGATATATTTAAACCAAATATGCAATTTTAAGCTTTATTACGTTATAATTACGTTCCGCTTTCGTAAATACCTTAGAAAGGAATATAATAGGTAAAATAAAATTCGTTAAAATACGCTTGCCGTCCTATAACTTGTTAAGGTAAAAAATAATAACGCCAAAATTTCTAGCTTTGGAAATATCGATCTTTGCAAATATTACCTTATCGTAATCCTAATAAATAAATACCGAATCGTTACAGAGTAACAATTAAAAAATATTAAACGCTTTGCGTTCGATTATTTTCGGATTAAAAATTTAACGTATCGTCTACTTTTTTTTCGCTGTTTGCGTTTTGGAAATAACGCTTTTTTTAGCAGCGTTAGCTAACATTTCCGTTTTGCGTAATTATAAAGGTTATATCTTTTATTAGTATTATAGCATATATTTACAAAGGAAAACTATTATACCGATATAATTCTCGACCGTTTTTAACGTCGTAAAAAACTTAATTTTATAAATCGTTTCGAATTTATTAAAAATTATAAAAATGCCATATCCGTTAATTTAAAAACTAAAGAACTTAATTAACGAAAAGCCGACGAACGACTTCTTTAAGGAAAATAAAAAACTAACTTTGTCGAAAACACCGAAAACTGCTTGTAAGTATTTAAGGTAATCTTTAAGGTTATCACTATAAATTATAATATCGTCTATATATACCTTAACGTATCGTTTATACGGCTTAAAACGCTGGTCGAAAAATCGCTATTTAAAGGCCGGTAAATTACAAAAGCCTATAAAGGTAATATTAAAAACCTTGAATCCTTTTAGAAATATAATAACTATCTTATAACGATCCTTTCTGGTAATAAGTAACTGGTAAAAAAATACCAATCCGTTTACTATAATAAAGTATCTTTTACTTTTTAATTGACCAATAACAAAATTAACGTATAACAGTAAATAAATATCAGGGATAACGTACTTATTAAATAGTTATAAATCGATAACCGGTTAACCTTTTAAATTTTTTACCTCCTCTTAACGTTAGCTTAAGGTTAGATAACGATATACTATAAACATTACTACGGCGAAAGGCGTAAAAATTTTTATTTATTTTAACCGTTTCGTCTAATACATAAAGTCGAACGTTTTATTAACGTAATCTTGGTTTTAACGGCTTAAGAGATAAAGGCCTACGGCTTTATACGTTTACTGCCAATTATCGATAAAATCGATAATTATTTTTTTATCCTCGGAAAAGTTAATAATACCTTTATTTCGCTATATATCGAAATTTTCGACGACTTTCTTTATATGTCCGGCGGTTATTTTATCGTCCGTACAGATATAAACACCGTTTTTAAACATAATTAACGTAAACGTAACTAACTTGGTATAAAACGATAAAGAAAACCCTTTCCGGTTTATTATATCGGTAAAAATATTATATAGATCGTCCGTATTCGCTTTGTCTAATATTAAGACGTAAAAGGTATTATCGTTAATAAAAAATTTATTTAACAGCCAAAAATCCTATTTATTACTTAATGCAAATAACGCTATCGCCATTATATTAACTCGATCCCACGTAATAAAAAAATATCCTTCGGCGTCGATATCGTTAATAAACCCGAAACATTATTTACGGTAAATACGTTACGGTTTATCCGTAAAATTAAAAAACATTACAACTTTAAATATTACTATATCGATAACGGAATTAATAACTTTAAGAAATTCGGCCTAAAAAACGTAATTCCGTTCGATACCTAAATCATCATCGACGGCTAGAAAATTAATATATACAACGGGAATTTCAAATATCGTTTTTAAAAGAATAATCGTTACGGCAAATGTCAGATATAGGGGACATCAGTTATATTGTTATATTAGGCTCAGTTACGTATATTTCTCGTACGCGTATAGCTTTTCTATAACCTAACAACGGAACATATATCTTCCGATCAAAAGAACCCTTTCCGTATATAAGGTACGTTTAACACCCCCTACTAACTAACATACCCCCTTAACGCCCTAAAACACTTATAACGTTAATCGTTACTTATTATCACTTCTTAAAACCACAACTTTCTATTCGACCTCTTCTCCGGCAATTAAATCCTCTTAATTAATTAATTCCTCCTTTAAAATTATTCGCAAAATATTTTTCCGCTATTCGAAAACTTCCGTAATATTTACTAATCCTAGTTACTTTTTAAAATACCTAAACAATTCGCGTAACAGGGCTTTAATTAATCCATTAACCAGCATATTACCCGTAAACATATAATCCATTTTAATCAAATCCCTCTTTACGGTTTCTCGTAACTAATAATTATATATATCTACGTACCACAGTTTTGTCTATAACAAAACAACGTCAACGTTAATAAACCGTATCGTCTGCTAATTATCGCACCACATATTTAACGGTCCAGCATTTAAAGTAACTCCTAACTTTTTAATTAATCGAAAACTAAATAAAACTTTTTTTACAACTTACGCAAAAAATAACAACTCCGCTTCGGTTATAAAAATAATCACTATATCTTATTTATTCGCCTGCTATCCTATTATTCCTCCAAATAACTTTATAACGTAAACTTAAAAACTCTTTCGATCGATCGTATTATCTACGAAAAAAACGTTATTTTAAATATTTAACGAATCTTCGCTTCTAAACTATAACGCTAACATTTTAATCCCGATCAAATACAATATAACTCGATTAACAACTTTATAATATACGTCGCTAAAATTTAAATTAAAATGGACAAATCGGGATATAGCAAAAGATATATCAAATCACGTATTAATCGCTATATAAAAAATAAAACCGATTTTTTTCTAATATCTATTAACAAAACCTAAATAAACCAAATTAAAATTTAGCAATAACTTAACGTTAATTATAAACGTTTCTAAAAAATTATTTAAATTTTCTTTAAAAACTAAATTAACCAATTTATTTATAAAATCGGATTAAGATAACCAGATTTTTCTATTAAATTTATCTTTAATCACTTCGATACCAAAAAACCACTATAAATCCTTACCCCCTATAAAAATATACCGTTCCCAAATTTATTAAATCAACTAATTAACAAAATCTTAATCTTCCTTACGATATACTATTACAATATCGTCTACGAAAAAAAAAATAAACACCCTTTAACAAATAAAACAACAAAATTTATAAAAAACAAGGCTAAATCCTAATTTCTTAAACGTTCCGATAAAATCTTTCTACTATAACAATAACAACTCCCTTAAACCGTATAAAACTTTCCTAATTAAAAAAATTTTACTACGTTACAAATATCCTAAGAATATTTTTATATATACTTTATAAGGTAACTAAACGTTAACGAAAACGTTAACAACATTATATTACTTTAACTCCAAATTAAATTTAACCGTAACAATAATTAAAGTTTTAAATAACCTTCTAACTAAAATAAATATATATATATTACCATAAACGTTTTTTAATTATTAATCGCTTCATATAACGAAACGTACTTTGCATTTTTACAACCAACTATACTTATCGAATTTATAAACGTATACCTATATACACCCTAAAACCTATTTCCCTTTAACAAAAAACTAATCAACGATTTCCCAAAATTACATCTTTTTATAATTTTACAAATAAACCCTTTCGGCTTTACGAAATATCTCCCCTAAAAAATATATATTTAACTTTTTATAACCTTACGGCAGTAATAATAAATTACGCCTATATATCCGGTTTCGTAACCTAAAAATTTTATATATCTTCGTATCGAAACTTTTCTAATTAAAATAACACGTATTTTAAATAATTAATTTCCTTAAACTTCCGTAACTTACCAACCGATTATTAACCGTACTAACAAAATAAATTATTCGTCTTACATTAAACGTAACTTTTTATACTTTATAATCGTACCGATAACCATCCTTTCAATACGGAACGTACAAGAAATTTACATTTACAACCTATAAAATACCTTCGTTTTTTACCGTTACCCTAAGTTAAACAACATAATAAAAACCTAAAACTACCTCTATTACTTCCGTTAACGTAATAATCGTAACAATTATCAAAGCAAATACTAATAAAAATAATAATCCAAAAAACGGAAATAATTTAAATATAACAATTATATAAAAGTAATTAATCCTATACAAACAAATTTATTCCTCCCTATTCCGTACGTCTCGTACGTTTATACTATTCTGGAATTACCTTTTCTATCTAACCGGTAACTAAATTATTCCGCTTAAGTTTTCGTCTTCTTCTTATATCTATATATTTAAGTAACCTGGGCCCTAATTAAGTATTTCTACCTATTATAATAATTTTTACAGCTTTTTTTTTATAACGTACAAAAAATCGTTTTTTAAATCTTTAATATTACCTAAAAAAGTAACTTTTTTATTAAACTATACGTCTCGAATAATAACAACCTTATTAATTAACGGATTCCAAATTTCGTAAATATTCGTAAATCGATAACTAATTAAAAAACCAATCCAAACTTTAAAATTCAACTTCTAAAATCTTTATTCCTTTTTTATAACGGTAATTATTATAACGTAAATTATACAGCCGTACACTCGTAAATAAACTTATTAAAACTTCCGATTAAACATTATAACACCGTTTTTATATACCAAATAAATATAATAAACCTTATATAAACTTTACCAAAAAAATACATATTTAAAAGTACGGTTATACAAATACACTACTACTTTAAAAATATATACAATCAAAAACGAAAATAACTTAACGCCACTTCGCATTATAATCGCTTTCTCCTTAATCATACCCCTTAAACGCTTTACACCCCCGTTCTAAACCTAGATATACGGTACTAAAAACTTAAATCTAATACTAAAAAAAAACAACTGTAATATATCTCGAAATTAATAATTTTTTAAAATCTTATTATCGCATTTAATCACTTATAAAAAAATCTTATCCTAATTCTTTAAAACTTTTAAAAAATATTCGAACATTATAATTAATATATCTTACTTTCGGTTTTTAAAATAAATATCCCAAATAAAACCTAAATACCTATCGGTAACAAACATAACATATCTATATCCTTCCGGATCTTTTTCGAAATTTATAAAATCGATAATAATTCGTTATCCTAATCGGAAAACTTTTTCCCTTAACTTTCGGTATATTTACCTCTTAACCTTTACCTTACCACATACTTAACATTCAACTATTATAAAACCCTTCAAACATATTCCCTTTATATAAAATTACAACTAAACAATTACTTCAAACCCAAAATATCTTAATCTTAAATACCAAATCGTACCGTTACCGATTCGTAATAATCTCGTTATATATAAATTAACGTTTCGTTTATAAAATACAAAAGCTACATAAATAATTATTACACTAATATTTTCGATAACGAACTAATCAAACTTATCTATCAACGTAACAACTACCTAATCATATTTATCTCGAATAAAATTATTAACTCCTCAATTATCCCACTAATACCCCTTCTTTCGGAACTGCCGGAAAAATACTAAATTGCATACAAAATCCTCGCAATAAACCACGTCATACAAATACAACGTTTTTAAACTTTTAAAACTTTAAAACAATATATTTACTTTTCCGTATCCTTTAATTAAAACGAAATTATTCCCTACGTATACTCCGTTACCTTAAATCGTTATCCTATAATTCAAAAACCTACTAATAAAATTAAAAATATATATCGTAAATCCTAAATCCAAAATAAACAAATTCCTTAAAAAATAAAACGTAACATTTACCGTACTACTTTAATCAAAAATCAAAAAACACGCCAAAACCCATCTTACTCCCTCTAAAAATCAATCTATCTCCTAAATAATTATCTTCTCCATAATCTTCAACAAATAATTAATCTCTTCCTTTAAAAACTAATCAAAAACGATTCGGTCCTAAATTAACGTTAAAACTACCCTACTAAATTTAAACTTTACCGGAACTTTATTAAAAAACGCGTAAAAACATTAAAACAACGTATACGAAAAATTTAAACACGCTTTATACCAAATCCCTTATACGTCTAACTTTTAACGCTTTCGCTTATTATTACTACTATTTCGGCCCGCTTAAAAACCTTTACAACCACCTTACTTCGGCCTACGCCCTAAAATCCTCCCTCACAGTTAAAAATTATCCTTAACCTCTTCCTAATTAAAATCGTCCTAATTAAAAAAATCTACGGGTATCCCGTAAAACGTCAAAAACGCTACCTTAATATTCTTAAATATAAATTATAAATAAATTATAATCTAATAATTTAAAAAGTTAACCGCCACTTCCTAATAACTAATCGTACTATTATTAATCTTAAATTTTTTTACCATTTAAAACGTAATTATCCAAATCCTTATAATAAGTACCAATATTATATACAAATCGTTAACTTATATAATCGTTATTTTTATTTCTAAAATTTCATATTACTATTCCTAAATTATAACCTTTTACTATTTTATAATTTATTTATCTAACTTTTTTACCGACTTCAAAACTTACTTTAACCTTTTACGGTACTTTCGTTAAATATTAATCAAAAACCTGTTATCGTATACCTTACCGGATTTAGCTAATTTAATATACCACTTCCGTAAATTCTTTTTTAGGAAAAAATTTATTTCTTTAATTATTAAAAATACTAACTCTAAAACCCATTTTATAAAATCGTTATTATTTTTTCGGAAAATATTATATTTACGATCCTTATAAATATATACCGTAAAATCCTAATTATAAATTTATCTACCTTCGGTCGTTATCTTAAAAATATTCGTTAAGTAATTAATATAATCGATTTCCTCGTAAATTTTTCCGGAAAATATAAATATAATTAAAAAACCGTTAAAAATATTTATTCGTATCGTATAACGAATTTGTCACTTCGGATACGAAATTATATCAAATTTTATTAATCTAACAAATTACGGAAATAACTAATTAAAATCGATATAATCCTATATATCAAAAACGTACGCTTTAATCTAGAACTTACCCTTAAAACGGTCCCAATTTTTAAATCCATTATAAATAACGGAAAACGTTAACGATACCGTTATTATTATAATTAATAAAATATACGAATAATTACTACTGATATACAGCCTATATCGTTTTAGCAACAGTTGATCAATTAATAATAACGCGAATTAAGCGAATGAGACTTTTAATTGTTAGCTAGCCACTGCACTAAAAGACTGGATTGATAAGTGCGCACTTATTGCGCTACTTATCTGACACACCCCCTTAGTGGCTAGCGATCAGGTAGTAACTTGTAACCATGATACCATTTTGTTTATAGCTCTCAGTATTTAAATCATAGCCAGTTCTCCGTGCTTGGATCGAACTCGAACCCTTTGGGTAAGTGGTCAGGTGCAGGGCCGCATTTGCATGCGCGCTAATTAGCTGCGACGGTAGAACTCCACTTAGTGAAGCATGTCTGAGACTCTTAATTGTCAGATATAGGGGACATCAGTTGTGTTGTTGTATTAGGCTCAGTTGCGTGTGTTTCTCGTATGCGTACAGCTTTTCTGTAGCCTAGCAACGGAACATATATCTTCCGATCAGAAGGACCCTTTCCGTATATGGGGTGCGTTTAGCACCCCCTGCTAGCTGACAGCAAACGCTATAATACAACGGTACACAAATTTACGTTTTTTAAGGATTTCTATAAAAATTACCATATTATTATAGGATTTTATCGTAATTAATCTTTTCGGATAATTAATAACGAAACCATAAACGTTATTAAATTCGTTATTAAAAAGTAAATTAAAGGCCAACTTATCCATAATCCAAGCTATAACAGTTATTTAACCTTTCTGCTATATGCCGTATTTTAATTTACCGGAAATATCAAAAAAAAAAAATAACCTGCTTTATTAATTAAATCTTACCTTTAATATCGCCTGCGGTAATCGGCTTAATAACGTCAGTTTTTCCGTATATAACAACTTTATTTTCGAACTATTTTTTATTAATAAGTTAATAAAATATTCCGGAATTAATATAAACAAATATTAAGAAATTACTAACTAATACCTCGATTTTAATATAAATATACTTTATTAATACATTAAACAATCGTACGTTTTTAAATTTCGCAACAACAACATATTTAATATTAAAAATATCCGATTTCGTATTTTCCTATATAATTTAAAAATATTTATCGACAACAATCTCTATTATAACCGGTTTACTTATTATTATATTACCTAAAATTCTAAAGGATATATAAGTATTAAAATATATATATTAAAAACATTAAAAACAAATATTAAATAACTAATTACATTTCTTACAGGTTTTCTTAACAACGTTTACTTCGTCCGTTTCTACTTTCGACTCGGTATAACAAAACGTTAACAAAATCAAAACAAAAACCAATCCGTTAAAACCATCGTTATCCTCCTTTACTTCGTTTACATATACTTTCCCTTCGTCGTAATAATCGTCCACCATAATATATCTATCAACTTACAACTAATCTTCTTTCTTTTATTTACCGTCCTCGTCAAAATCCAACTATACTTTATCCTCGAAATAATTATTACCCAATCGTTAACCCGGGTAAATCTAACGTTACTAACGACGGAATAAACGTCGGTAACCGCAAAAATTTATATAATTGTTATAATTATTATAATTATTATAATAACCACCTCGGTTACAATCTTATCCTCGGCAATACGGCCTATAAATACTTAAAAACGGTTAAACGCCTAAATAATAATTTGCGTTATTTAAATACTAGCTGTTATTATATCGAAATATATAATTATAATTATTACTATAACCTTTATAATTACGTTCTCGGCCCCGCAAACGAAAAAACTAACCCCGATATTTTAATTAATCGTTAAACCAATATATTTTATTAATTTCTTCGTTAAACCCGTCTTAATCATTAATATCTTTAACTTCGGCTACAAAAGTTATTACCTTTTCGGTTAACAGTTTCTAAGTAAAAAATATCTTAATAACGGTAAACAATTAATTTCAAATTAACATTTCATTTAACGTTATATATAATCGCGCGTTTTAAAATATCAAACCGTCAGCTAAAAGGCAACGTCGATATGTTTTCCGACGTTCCTTAACATAAATCATATAATTATTAAAACTTAACCCTTTAACAAAGCAAAAAATAAACTCCTAAAAATACGGATTTAATCCGTTATAAACAAACGTCATTTACTACATTAAATCAGTTATTTTATATACACAACAATAACGAATAACTTTCATCGCCTAATCCCGCAAAAACTTATTATTAATAATATCCTATTTAATAAACTTCGCTTATTTAAAATAATCCAAAACGTCGGCCTTATCGATCTTAAATTTTTTTATCAACTTAATTAACACTTTCTCATTATCAATTTTATACTTTAAACGTTATACCGATAATAACTAAGCAAACCACCATATTTAAGTAAAACTTCGAAACAATTAATAAAAATCTCTAACGATAATTTCCGCCTTATAATCGTTACTATCCTATACTTCCCGCAGGTTATCGATAAATAGGAAAACGTTTCGGTAATAAACGTTTTTACTAATAATAACGTAATCGCCTTCACCGAACGATTTATTTAAATCGGGCTAAAAATAACCGAAATCAAATATTCTTTAACCTTTAAACAATTCTTTACGTTATATCGTCTTTTTAAAAACTGTAACCATTTCCTTTATTTCGTTAAAAAAAATCTCCTATAAAACCTTATATTCCGGCCTATATTATTACAAACATAACCGCTGTTATTTCGTTAATTCTGTCAACATTTAACTATTAAAAATCTAAACAACCTTACGATAATCCCGGCTAAAATAACTGTCCTTTTATGCCGTTATCGCTATTTTCGTCGTTATCGTTATTCTGTTATTCCGATTCCAACTAGGATTCTTTTAATTATTCGTTATCAAAAATATCCTATCCGTTCCTAAACGTAACTTAATTATCCGGAAAAATAACTTAACTATTTACTAACGTTAAATTAATATTATCGTAACCTATATCGTCGTTATAAACGTTATCAAATATTAATAATTATTGTAAATAACGATTTAACCACGGTATAAATAAACTAAATATTTATAACATTACGTAAAAAACTGTAAAAGTACTTTATAAACGACGAAAAATCGTTAATAATAACTCCGGCATACTCGGTATCCTAAATACCGTCCGTAAACGATTAACAGGTATCAAATCGTCAACCAATTTTACAATACGTTCCGTTCTCAACGGGTTTAGGGCCGATAAAAAACGGAATAAAGGAATCCGGATCCCGAAAATATTTGTACCGGGTATAATATTTACTAATTAACGCAATAATCGACCACGAAAAACTAAAAAAAAATTAAAAATAACCGGAAATAACGCTATATCCGTCGAAACGTTATTCTCGGGCTATTTATTAAGTTAACCTTTATTAACTGGAACATTCCACTAATTATAAAAATTAACAACTTATTAATAAACGTACTTAAATACCTACGTATTTATTATCTAACCGTTAACGGAATTAACGTTAGCACCAATACTTTAAAACCTCGTCGCTCGACGTCGGTTTTAATCTTAATATTTTACAGTATTAAGGTTATAAGTAACGCCAAAACTAAGAATTCGTTTAACTTAATAAACAAGCAATTTAACAACGACGGGATTATCGGAAAATCTTTTAAGAAATATAATAACCTTCCGGATATTCTTAATATAAGCAAAATTATCAAGGAAACTCTAAACAAAACTGGTTATTTAAATAATAAAGCTATCAACAAAGTACAAATATAATATATAACGACAGCCAAAATAACGTAAAAATTACGTAAAAAAAAAAAAAAATAAATACGTAATAAAAATTAATAACTTTGCAAATCTTTAATAAAAAGAAAATAATTTTAATAATCCTTAACGAATAAAGCAAAAATAACTCGGTCGGGATTTAGCTAATCGCTTAACGTTAACAAACGGTAACGGCAGCGATACGAAAACTTTCTTTTAATGGAAAATAAATGGATTATATTGTATTAAATAATTCTTCGATAGAAAAAACCGAAGATGCTACTATTTAATAAGCTCCTTAAATAAAGTTAATCGTATTAATATATTAATCTAGTCTAAGGCTAGCTGGAAATCTGTCCTGCAGATATATATATACTTGCTTATTTAATGATAAGCTAGATGCGGCCTACCAGTAGGTCGGCATTATATAGACCATCGCCGACTCACTTAGTGATACAGCTAGAAACAGCTGGAAGAAGCTAGAACAGCTGCAGTTAATAACAGCTATACAGCTCTAACTCTAGTTTAATACCTTTTTTATAATAAATATTTTTCTTTTTTAAAAACGCATATTTTTAGTTTTCTAGCGTTTATTAAAAACGCAATTCGTTTCGTAAAAATAACCGGTTTCTTTTTAAAAAAAAAGTAATTTCGTATAAAAGTACTAGGTTACTTTTTATTAAAAGATTAACCGATTTAAATATCTTTATCGGCGAACTACCAGAGTAATTTCTAATTTTTTTATAAATAACGTTTTCGTAAAATCGTTTTAATAATATTTTTTAAAAAATTTCGTAAATAAGAAAATAATAGACTTAATAAAAAAAATAAAAAAACGGTCGGTATAAATATAACTAGAATTTTTAATTCGAAAAAAACGTAATTAAAATTAAATAAAATAAATTCCGTTTTTATAAATCCGGATTTAATATTATCGGTTATTATATAAGCCGGCGATAAAATTTTCCTTTATAATATAAATAACGTAACGTTATATAAAATTTTCGATATATAACGAATAAATACGTTTTAATACGGAAAAATAAAATATGTCGAAAGGTTAAAATTTAAAAAGAATTAAGTAAATATATAAAATAAAATATTATTATTAATATTATAATAATTTTCGTAATTATTAAAAAAATAAAAAAGTTATAAATTTGTAATATACGTTTTTATATATTTATTTAAATATTTAATTTATTTTAAATTTAATTTATTTATTATTTAGCTATTTTCGTTTATAATAAATTTTTAATCGGATAAAAATAAGTTATCAGTAAAATAACGAAAAAAACCAATTTTTCCCGGTAAAATAATAAATAAAAATAAAGCTTAATTTTAAAAGTTAATAACTTATATTATTATTATTTTATTTTATTTTTTATTATATTTTTAATAAGTTTATTTAAGTTTTTTACGTTTTTTAATATTTATAATTTTTATGTTTATTATTATGAAAAAACTTATTAAAATTTTATTCTATTAAAATTATAAATATCCTTTTTCGTAATACCGTATTTTATAATTATAACTCGAAAAAATTTAAATTATTTACGAAATATTTTTAGATTTACGTATTAAACTTTTTAATAATTTATTTTTCTACTTAAATATATTTATTTTCTATCCATTAAAATTAAACGTTTAATTAATTCCGATACGTATCGTATTACGTTAAATAAGTAATAAATTCGCTATATTTTTAATATATTAAACAGGATAAAAACGTTTATATATTTAAATTAAGAATATAATCGATAATAAATTCTTTTTTAATTAGTTTTAATTTTCGCAAATTAAAAGTATTATCGGTTCGGGTATATTAAGTATAATATCGGGCTTTTAAAATAAATTCGAAAACGTTATATATAAAATATAACTTTTTAAAATTAAGTTTCGAGTTTCGTTTTTTAACTTACGTAATTAAGTTTATCTTAGTTTTTTATAAGACATTTTATATTATTAGCATTTAAAAATTTATAATTAAAGTTAAATAGTTAAAAAGTTAAAAAAATTACTTT
The DNA here is from genome assembly GCA_004155055.1 of Monosporascus sp. CRB-8-3. Classification (NCBI taxonomy): domain Eukaryota; kingdom Fungi; phylum Ascomycota; class Sordariomycetes; order Xylariales; genus Monosporascus; species Monosporascus sp. CRB-8-3. The sequence continues at coordinate 42,305 of QJNZ01000673.1, forward strand.
ATTCGTTTATATAGTTCGCTCGCTTATATAATACGTTATAATTTAATTTATAAAAATAAATATAATTAAAATTTAAATAACTTTATAACGGAAAATATCGGCTATATAAAGAAATTATTAAAAAATCTAGATATAAATAATAAAAGGTTTAAAAATTACGAAATTTAACTTTTAATTCGATATAAACTGTAAAATTACGAATAATAATATAAGAATACAGAGCTTACGGGGCTGCGGCTGGCAACCGACCAGCCGCCGACCCACTCACCCATATAAATACACCATCTGGTAACTAGTAGAGACGCCAGATGGAAGTAACCTAATACACTCACTTCTTGGAATCCGCTTTAAGACTGGTCGGTGATCACCTTACTCTAGCTCACAGCTATTTAATATCTTACAAATAATTTACCCGGTTATTCCGGATTATAAAAACTATTTAGAATTCTATTAAATATAGTTATCGATAGAAATTTGCATAAGTAAGCAGTTTACGAAAAGGTTAGATTTTAATAAAGTCTAATAACTATTACGGTATTAAGTAGCACTTAATAGATATATAGATTAAAACAAGGCGGTTAGTACTCGAGCTGATAACGTTCTACTTTTAGTAGTATAATGGCATAGCCCTTATTCTTATGCCGTAACAGTTTGTTACCCCGAGCATGGGTTGCGCGTCCGATTCCTGGACTAGGCAGCTAACTTACCACATATATAGGGTACGTACGGGCGCGGACTTTTAATTAGCGCAATTATCTTAAGTATAGGGCTTAAATCGACGTATAATTCGAAAATCGCCTATAATAGCGATTTTCGGTAAAAGAATCTTAACCTTTAATTATAAAGATTTACTATTTACGTAGTAAACCTTTGGTTATTTACGTAATAACCTACTTTTAACTGGTATATATCTAGTACATTTACTAGTTCGTATCTAGTCTTTTTATAAAAACCTCCTTATAAAAAATACGAGTAAAATACCTTTATTTTTAATTAATTTAATGAAATCCATCTTTATTAATAAGATTTATAATAAACTTTAACTATATTATAATAATATTTTTTAAAATTAACGTATTTTAAAGCGTTTTAATATATTTATAATTTTATATAATAGTTAATTATTATTATTATTATATAAAGTAATTTATAAGAATTTAAGAATTAAAGATTATAATTTTAATTATATATAGTTAATATAATAGGTAATAACGCTATAGCAGGTAGTTAACAGGTATAAATTATAAGTTATTACATAAATAGCAAATCTTTAATTATATTTAGATAATATAATTTAAAAAAGAACTTACTATTATGATATTAAGTAAAATTTAATAAGTATATAAATTAAAATAAAGTAATTAATATTCGAGTTAATAACGTTTTACTTTTAATAGTATAATAATATAGCTCTTATTCTCGTACTTTAATAATAACCGAGATAATATAATTTATTAATATATTTAAGTAAGTAGTACGGTTACGTTTTATTTAAGAAAAATTGTTAATATTTTTAAACCCCTATTTTTAAAAATATAATAATATAAAATATTAAAAATAAAACAAAGAAAATTAAAAAATAACGGGTAATTAAATATTAAAAAATAGTAATTATAATTAATTTTTTATAATTAATAATAATCTCCTTAAAAAAGACGTAATCGTAAAACTAAATTAAATAAATAAATAAATTATACTATCGGTTACTAAGTTTTACTAAATTTTAATTTTTTTATAAACGTCTTATTTTAAGGTAACTTTAAACTGCTTAGTTATGCCTTTATCGACGACCATTCTTAACGGAATTCTAAACGGTTTTCGTAATCCGGAACAGCCGAATAAATTATTATTCGTAATCCTCCAGCTTATATCGATTTAAAAGTTAAATTTCGACGTTTTTAAACCCGTTATTGCTATTTTTTAATTTTACTAGTAATTTTTTTTAAACCGGATATTTTTAAAATAAATTTACGTAAAAATCGATTATTTCTACTGTTTTAAATTAAATCGTATCCGAAAATTAAAAATAAAACCCGATTTTTTTTAGGAAAAGTTATTAATATCGATAAAGATATCGATATATTTTATTCGGCCGATTATTTTATTTAAATCGGGTAACTTAATTAAGATCGTTTTTGTCGAAATTCCGAAAATACGGAATACTGGGATTTTATATTTAGACTTAGCCGGCATATTTTAATTATCTTAATTAATAAAGGTTTAAAAACCCTTAAAATTAATTAAGGTTAAAAAAATAACTATTATAAAACTAACGAAAAGTTGTAAAGCAGCTATCTTATACGAACTTAAGATTTACCGTAAAAAACTTAATATCTCTTAAGTTATTATTTAAAATTCCCTTTGCTAAATTAGCTAAAAAATATAAGGTTTATTAAGGTCGAAACTTATCGGTATTACGTAATAATCGGCTTTAAAATAAAACTTTTCGTAACCGAGGTATAATTTATCGTTACCGTAAAAACTATTAATAATTACTATATTTAAAAATATTAGGTAAAGTATTTATCGTATTAATTATTAATATAATTACTTCGTATCTTTAACTTAACTTAAATAATACGGTTTAAACCTAACAACTTTATATAATTAATAATAAATATAAAATACTTAATATAAAATAATTTATTTTATATTTAATTACATAATAACTTTTTTATTTTTTTTAAATTTATTTTAGAAAATTTATAAAAATGTAAACTTTATTATATATTGAATATTTAAAATATATAGTAATTATAATAATAATTAATACGATAAAAATTATACTTAATATTTTTAAATAAAGTAATAAATAATAATTTAAATTATTATAAAAGTTATATACTTTAAATTTATTAAGGTTTAATTAAAGATAAATTACTTAATACCTGTAAATTCTAATATTAATAAACTTTATATCTTTTAACCTTATAAATTAATAAGATAAATATCTTAAAAACTAATATAATTTAAAAAATATTAAACTTTTCGAAATAAAACTTAAGTTTATATTAGGAATTTACTAAAATTTCGCTAAGATATTAATTTTTATCTTTATATATTTTTATAACTATTAATATCTTTATTAATTAAATAGCTTAAATTTACCAGTTAAATTTAAATAAAAATATTTTATATCTTTAAAATATTTATAAAAGAAATTAACTTACGATATTAATTCTTTATAAAATTATTTAAATTGTTTTTTTATTTTTATAAAGTTTTTTAAAGAAAATTAAAAAAATATTTTTAAATTAAAAATATCATTTAATTTATAATAAAAATAGTCGAAATTTACGAATATTAAACAGATAAATACCTAGCTTATATAAATTAATATTAATAAATATAAATAATAACGATAATAAATTTAAAAGGGTAAAATTTTGCTGGTAAATCGAGATAAGGAAAATTCTAATTTAAATAGAGAAAGCCCTGTTAGGACTGCTAAATCGGGCGGAAAATGCCGCTATTTTAGCAGGCTCTAGCAGTGCAGGAAAACCATTAACAAAGGTCGAGGAGGGAGGGGCACAGCGCATAACGGGGTCCCACATTTCCAGAGACCAGTTTTTGTCCCTCTATCAAGACCCAGCTGTGGCATCTTTCATCTCCCCGTTTCCATCCTTTCGACTTTCTTCTTGCCATCAGAGAAGCTTGCAACCTGAACGGGAGCAGTAATGTGGACAATGCAGGGGAACGTCTAGCAATGGCGAGAGTTAAAAAAAAATTGTTGAAAGTGGAACGTCTACCAGCGGTAAGAGTTAAAAATAGCAAAATGCTCATCCGGAGAATCGAACTCCGACCCCATGCTTGGAAGGCATGGATCCTAACCATTAGACCAAATGAGCTATGGTTTTCGGTGACGAAAATCGAATCTATTTTTGTTCATATCCTATGAGAGTCAAGCTGACACTCAGGTCCAAGTGCCCTCTCAAGCCTTTCACTGAGCCCAAGTGTTGAAACTATTTTACACAAGAAGTTGCATTATTTCCCGCACGACATTGCGGTACAACGGAGTCCGCAATCATGAAATGGACGCCTATATTGTCTCCAGCTCCTTGAGAGCCATCTGTTCCTCCTCTACAAAGTCTTCCGAATTAATATCCTTTTCGGCTTGATCTTCAATTATTGGCTTTTCAGCTCCTTTACTTGAATCCATGGCCTCAAGACAACCTGATACATACAGCAGTTGCGGGGGCTCAACCTCAGCGATCACGTTTCTCGGCGCAGAAGAGTTGATCCAGATATGGGTGCATGATATGTTGAGCTTTGGGCCACCAGCAGGATTTGTAACGCGCGTTGTTCTAGAGATGCTGGCTTTCGTTTGGCCTCGCAAAACGTCTAGAGCGCTTTTGATTCTTGAGGTCGCTTTGTATAGCTTGGCCCCTTCGAGTTTGCAGAGCTCGGACAGAGAGCAGAGTTTCACGAACAGGAGGATGCTGCCCATAGAGAGGCCTTTGTTCGGAATAAGGCTTTACGGGATTAAAGTATATAATTTATTTTAACCGTAAAAACTATCGATTATTATCTTATTTGAAAATATTAGATATAATATTTTTTTTTTTTTTTTTATGTACTATTAGGTATCTAGCTATGCAGCTAATCCATGCACTATATACATACACATTAACTTTTACAAGTGCGACCGGAAAGTACCTCCAAAAACCGTACCTCTTGGAAGGCCGGATGAAAAACCCGATTGATGGGAATCTTTTAATACGGTAACAAACAAATGGTTACGTATACGATTAATTTAATTGGTTCCCAAAGCCCTTAACCACTTTAATTGTCGCCGATACGGTAACGGAGCCGAAGCTCCAATGGTTTAGCTCCTTTAGGCTGGCGCGACCTAAAGGAACGGTGGCCTAAACTGGATTTGAACCAACTGTTTCTTGCGATTAATCGCAACAGGGTGCCCAAGCCTGTTGCAATTAAAAAAGATACCCAGGTTCGCGACTACTGAGCCATTGGGCCGATATAATATTTATCGTATTAATTTTTAATATAATTATTTCGTATTTTTAATTTAAAATACATAATAAATTTTAATTAATTCTTATATTTAAAATATTAATAATATTAAAATAAGAAATTATTTAATTATTTAAAATACGAAATATAATTATTTTTAAATATTTTAAAATATAGTAATTATAAATTAATTAAAATAATAAAAGTTAAAAACTAAATCGGTTATAATTATTAATATATTATATAAGAATAATTTTTAAAATGAAAAGATAATTAAAAAAGGTTATAATATTATAAGTTACTAAAAGAATATATATTCGAATTAATATATATATATATATATATATATATATAATAACTGATATAAAATAGATTAAATAACGAAATATAATAGATTATTAATTAGAAATTAATCGGATTATAATAAAAAAAATTATATTTTTAAACGTGAAATTATTAATGTTTATAAGTTTTATTAAAGATAACCGATAAAAAATTATTTAAGATATAAGTTATAAAGTTATCGAAAATTATGTATAAAATATTAATTATTCTTTAGTAAAAAGCAAAATATTTATATTAATTTTAAAAACGATTAAAATCCGAGAAATCGAAATGATACGATAAAATAAAATATTAAAGATAATAAGTACTAATAAAGAGTAAACTTTAATAAAAACGTTAAAGAATAAACGAAAATTAATTATAAACCGGTTAAATATTTATAAAACGGTAATAAATAAAGTTAATATTAATCTTTTTATTAAAAATTTAAAATTAAAAGATATAGGTAAGTAATAGGTAATTAAAAATAAATTAAAATACGATTTACGATTATTAGATTTATTTAAATAATGTAAATATAACGTAAAGATTATATTTTTATGGATAAAACATTTTCTAATTTCTTTATTACTTTAAACTTAAATTTAACGATAATTTTAAATTTATAACTTTATTTAAAATTAGTTTTTTTTTTAAAAACGATAAATTAGTAAATAAATATCGTATAAAAATAGTAATATCGTAAAATGAATAATTATAGTATTAAAAAACAAGTTAAATTATATTAAAGAAATTAAGCAGAATTTAAACACAAATTAGTAAGTAAATAAAAAAGGAAATAAGAATTTTATATAATAAAAAGCTTTACAACGGAAATTTATAATAATGTAGTTAAAGTTATTTTAAAAACGGATATAATACGTTTAATCTTAAATATAACGTTTAATTATATAAATATAGCAAAGTTTATAATTATTAACGTATTAAGAATTATCGCCGGTTATTTAATAATTAAAAAACGATTAATTTAAATCGAAATCTAATTTTTACTTTTTAGAAAACTCTTTGCGGAAAGATATAGTAATAAGTAAATAATCGAAAAATAATAAACCAGTAAACGGAAAGCGTACGGGAAAAAAAAATATAAAAACGGAGAGTAATTAAGAATAAATATAAAGCGGATAAGAGAGGAAAAAAATATATACTTAAATATCGGTAAAAAGTTAAACGGTAAAACGGGCAAAAAAAAAAAAAAAAAAGAAAATACGTTATTAAGAAATTAGCAGAATTTAAAATACGTAATAAATTATTACGGCGGTTATAGCAATTAATATTTATATATATAATAGTAATAAAATTCGTTTTATATAAATAAATATTATATTTAAATTATTAGAAATTTTAATATATATATGTTTTAATAAACGTAATATATATAAATAATATAGCGTATTATATAAATAAATAGTCACCGTGAAAACCATTGATAGTTGCCGTATTCGAAGATACTGGGTAGAGTATCTATCGTGTTAATTATTGGTGTAATTACTTTGTGTCTTTGGCTCAGCCTGGATAATACGGCTTGAACCCAACGACCTTGCATATAAATAAATAGATTATATTATTAAATCGGCTAGTTTTCTTAATTCTTTTACTCTTTCACTTTTAAAATTCTTTTAAATTATAATATTATAACGTACGATATAAGCGACTCGCTTATACGGGCGGTTCGCTTATGTCGTACGTTAAAACGTATTATAAAAAATTAAGAAAACTTAATTATTTAAGTTAAGTAACGAAATTTAAAACTTAGTCATAATTTTTTTTAAAAATTTCTTTATAATATCCTTATATTTACTTTAAAAAAAACTAATATTACGATATATTTTATTAAGTATAAGTTAAGAGATAGCTATAAGCTAAGTAATATAATAGCTAAGTAATCGTAAAATAAATTCTAAAAAATAAATATATCAGGTTATTATTATCTAGTATTTCTTAATACTTTTAAATGATTATTTATACTAATACGTTATTCGATTATTCGTTATAATCTTTTAAATTTTATGCTTTTATAATTACTTTCTTTTCTTATAATTATTAAGCCGTAATAATGTTAATATCCTATTTTATAAATGTGTTAAATATTAAAAAATTATATTGCGTTATTAAAAAATCGATGTATATATTGAAATTTTATTAATATAAATATAATAATAAATCGTTTAAAAAATTACCAAGAAAGTAATCAACTGTGTTATTATATTATTATATTAATATAACTATAATATATATAAAAATAGATTAATATCCTAGTATATATAAAGTATACTTAATAAATAAATATATTATTTTGAATATAACTATATAAGTAATAAGTTATTAGATGATATTAATTTTATAATAAGTATATATATAAACCGAATCTCATTTTTATATAAATATAACTTTAATTCTAAGCGTTATTAAACGGTATTTGAATAATTGTAAAGAAATTGGAGAACGAGCCAGGGAAGTCGGAGCTCGCTAAGGTCAACAGGACCATACTTCTGTCCTATCTGTATAGCCTAATAGAAGAACACAACTGATGTCCCTTATATCAGACAGAAGGTGGCTTTTCCTTAGTTAGTATACTATAGCACAGTTGGCCAGCTAATACGAGGCGACTCCTCTGAGGGAACGTCGCGTAAGTGTCTACATGACGCCACGCCCCTTGGCACCTGTAATGTGCCCACCAGCTAGCGATATGGAGTCATGAATACCCTGTGCTATCTAACCCCCAGCACCACACGCGCCCGAACAAGAGTACTCCTCCAATCGTGCATCCGGGGTTCGCACACACATAGTCGCGTATCTCAGCCAGTCGCTTCTCGCTTACCAGGAGCGCGACGGTGCTCGACAACGAATACGAGACGATGGACTCGGCCTGCTTGTGGCTGAGCCCGCTCGCGACCTCCCCTCTATCCTCGCATCGCAGAGCAGGGCAGTTAACGTGGGCGGGATCCACACATGACCAAGCGGGCGTCCATCGCAGACGCGAGAATGCGGGTGATCCTTCCGATGCAGTCAAAAATGGAGTCGACGAGCATGATCTTAACCTCGGGGGGCTTCGGGTCAGAGATCTTGATACCCGTCGCGGAGGGCCAGAGCGACGCAGCAATGCTCGGCAATGCTCAAACGACCCCGGGTCTGTCTATGGCGTTCTCTTTGGTGACAGGATCCCCGTATAGGATTATCTCCATCTGATGTGGCGTGGCCCCAGCTGCTAGGCTTATGACGATTTTTGTGCTGCACTGCTTCTCGTATGCCACTCTCGCTCAAGGCCGTCTTAATCGCCCCCGGCGGGTAGGCCAAGATGATGCCATCTGACTGCTCTGCGACTTGGACATTGCGTCGGCTAACTATTTGGAAGTCGTCCTTTGATTTGGCAAAAGCGCTTCATAAGGACTGTGCTGTCTCCTCTTACGGAACGCTCGCTAGGTCCTGATAAGATTCAGGCCTGACTGGCGATGTCTCTCTAGTGAGGCCATTAAGTATTGCTTTGCCCAAAGTCGCCTATGAATCATTAGGCCCGTGCGCCATGTATGGGAAGGGCTTCCATGCTTTACCGCAGCCAATGAACCCAACCTTCAGAGGCGTGGGAAGGGCAGTAGACGTCGAGGTGGACATTGTGCGTATTTGTGAATATGCTGATGTAGACCATGGGATGAGGAAGAAGGCTCGCAAAACGGGACGGCATTGCATCTTGATCCACCGGGGGCGTGTAGGTGGCACTGACACTCTGCCGCTCTGAGGAGCTTACATTTCCAACGGCAAAGAAGAAACAGTGTTGAACTTCCGATAACACCAACTCAGTTTTATACATGCACCGAATTAACGACTTATTTAATCCGGTTGGGTTACGAAAGCCAGTACAATCATGTTGTGGGATTATTTTTGGTTTTAGTCCCAGTCCGACTGAGACTCAAGTCACTAATTGTACCCTTCATACATGCAGCCACCGGCCGTCCCAAATGTACAAGCCTTTCACGAGAGTCATCCCGTTTGCGTATAAATTCTTTGGCGCTTGTAAGTGGGAAGACCATTTTGCTCCTGGCGACGACATCAGTGTGTATGAATGCTAACGCAGTAATCATCAACGTAGTAAGACTTTATCATACGAAGGTTTGTCGTAGAGCCGTTTGGCTAAGTTGTATATCGCAATGTCGCATACTCCATAGTAGTTAAAGATAGGAGAAGTCTATGCACAACTTATACCAGAAGCCCCTATTATCGCTGCAAAGATGCTAACAACAACCTTGCCCCTCTATTCTATAACCAAGGAACATCATATACCAATGCCGCGATTATCTCTCTATTCGGTAGGTAATAGAGAATCCCCGTCGCATACTCCAACGCAGGCATACATCTACTCCAACGCAGGCACACTTCACCCCCAACCCCTAAAAAAGAAAAAGAATACTTCATCCACCATAGCCTCACCGCCTAAACAGCTTACTCGCCTCCGAAAACGCCATTCCCTTCTTGATCTCGACCGCCATGCGGTCGTCGGCCTCGACCTGCTTCCGCATGAGCGGCAGCGCCCGCTCGGCCAGCTCCGCCGGCAGCACGACGACGCCGTTGAGGTCCGCCATGACGTAGTCGCCCGGCCGCACCACCGTGCCGTCTTTCTCGCCCTGTCCCGGCTGCACCCGCAGCGGCACGTCCACTCCCGCCACCTTGAGCAGGGGCGCCGGCGGCGCCGTTCCTACGTCGCGCGCGAAGATCTGTTTGCGTGGGGCCGCGGGGGTTCTTGTGGTCAGTCCTCTCCTCGGCGCGCGCGATGTAAGAGGGGTGGTGGTTAGGGTAGAGGTC